>LTAE01005097.1:0-29748 GCA_001647135.1 Pontederia paniculata | reverse complement strand
TATATATATATATATATATATATATTATTTTTCCTATTGCATATATTTGGTTATGGAAAAAGAATCTTGAACGATTTGTTTTCTTCAATTTCTCCTTTTCTTTCATTTCTAAGTCCATAGACTTCCTCTTTTACAATGCTTTAGTCATTGTTATTTAGTGAATAATCATGAAATATTCCTTAGTTTATACTTATCGCATTGCACATATTATTAATAGAATATAGAAAATATCCAAAATATTATTTTGTCTGTTTAGTGTCTCTTTTTTTTTTATTACACTTCCATCTTCTTTTCATAACCGAACATTAAAAAAGAAACAAGTTATTTAGTAATTCACTCTCCAGATGTAAGTGCAGGTCGTACGGAAACGTTGATAAAATACTTTTTGGCTGTCAATTATTGTAGTACAAAGACCTTATCAAATTAGTTCAACTCATTCACTAGTGAATTTGAATCCCAAATTGGGAGATAAAAAGAACTAGCAATTTAAAATTTGAATTTCGGAGAGGGATAACCTTAAACTTTTTGTGCCCAATCGTGAGAATAATTCGCCGTAAACAAAGCCCAACAAATAAAAAGCACATGGAATACAATGTATGCACTAGCACAAAGGAACCTTGCCATTGGATTACTAATTGTTGGCAAAGTTCAGGACACTTCAACGTATCCTTTTTCTTCACATAATATAAGAAGCAGCATTGTAGTTCTACATATAACAAGAAAAGTTAAGAAAATTGCATGACATCAAACTCATATCATATCATGTATAAGTTATTTTGCTGAAGAGTTGGGCATGTTTTGCTGAAGAGTTGGGAAACATTCATCAGCCTACTAAATCAGTCAACTGATACCGGCTGCATATTTTCTGCCTCCTGCCTCAGCTCTTCAAATAACACAGATGACAGATATCTCTCCCCCAAGCTTGGAAGTACAGTCTGTGATGAGAGAAAACAGGATGAGTAAAAGTAGAAACAAATCATCCTTTTGAAACAATTAACTACATCCAGAGGATAGGTCAAGGGCATTTTATAATTAACAGGATAAGATAAAACATTTGTTAGGATGAAGAACCACAAGTGTAAAAAAACAGGCCTAACTTTTCCAGAAAGATCTTTCATATTTATCCACTGGAAGAGCCTAGTTATATATTATCATGATAAAGGAATCAGAAAACAGTACAAGTGAAATTGCATTGCACTAGTCAATTATCTGCAGCAAGCTTGTTATTCAAATGCACATCTAAACAAGACTAAGTGGCAATAGTTGATCAAAGACGAAGCACAAACAAGTAGGATATCTGATTTTGTTAGCAGTTTGAGTTTGCCAAATATTTCATACCACAATGAGTTTGCCTTTGTTCTCTGGCCTTCTTGCAAGTCTAAGTGCTGCAACAGTATTAGCTCCGGAGGATATTCCCACCTGTATGATCAACTTAATTAAGCTCATGGACTGATAGAAATATGTCACACATTAACTATACGGAAAAAAAAAACGCATGTTGTGACCATCTAGTTTTTCGAGATCATTCTTAGCAAGAGAAAGGACCTAAAGCAAAATCATGCATTGAGATGTTAAAAGGAAGATACTGAAATAATTAAAGAATCATTAAATAATAGAACAGCTATTGTATCATTACCAGAAGTCCTTCTTTTCTTGCCAATTCTCTTGCCATTTTCACTGCATCATCACTGGTTACCTGTTTCATCCATCAAGATGCAAAAGATAAAAATATTGACATGCCTAAAACTTATCAATAAAAGGTAACTTGTCTCCTGTATCAAGAGAAATTAAAGAGTCAACTTGCCTCAAGAACTTGTTCCATTACATCCATGTCCAAAATTTTGGGCTTGAAGCCAACTCCATTACCAGTAATCTGATGAGGGCCTAATTGATTCATACAAAAAGTCAGATTGTCTAGTGGAATTGTCATTTGCATGTTGGCATATAACATTAAATCATAAAAATCCTTGTCGAGCATGTTTGCTCGAGAAAATGATTACTTGTATGAGATGCACATCAGCAAAATAGAAAAGATAGAAATTTTATTACCTGGGTTACCACCATTAAGGACATTGGATTCAGCAGGCTCTACTCCATATATCTATTGGAAAGTTAGACAACAAACCAAATAAGAATTGCCCAACTGTGGCATATCAGTTGTTAAAAGAAAAAAAAGGCTCTATGCATAGACATTAACATTAACTTTTTATGTGTGACACAGTACCTTGGCATTAGGGTTTTTCGATTTCAGATATTGCCCAACGCCAGTAACGGTGCCTCCACTTCCTATTCCCATCACGAAGATGTCGACTTGGCCTAAGGTATCTTCCCATATCTCAGGTCCTGTGGTTTCAAAATGCACCTGTGTATGTGTTCCATTAGATATGTTAACTAACAAGACACGAGAAAGATAATAATCATAGCTCAAAGCAAGCAACGACTATCAGTATAGAAGTTTCAATTTGACATAATTATCCACGTTATCGTGATAAAATAGTATGAGGATGCTGTGCTCCATTTGTGTTGAGATATAGAACTTATATTGCATTCAACTTCCCTTAATTGTGATATGTGCCTCATTTATTGATTGGCGTCAAATTGTAAGTTGTTTCAGAAAAAAAATGATACAACAAATGGATGCCATTACCGGTGGAACAAGAAACTGATCATGGAATAAAAAGTATTACGAGAGAAGCTGGTAAAGTGAAATTACCTTGACATTTGCTGGATTCTCGAATTGTTGAAGCATGAAAGCATTGGGGTAAGAGTCCATTAGTTGATATGCCTTTTTAACTGTTCCTCCCATCCCCTTGGTAGGATCGGTGAGTACTAAATTGGCCCCAAAAGCTCTCATGGTAACCCTCCTTTCAAGGCTTGTATATGAGGGCATGGTAAGCACAAGATTGTAACCTTTTAATGCTGCCATGAGCGATAGCCCAATGCCCATGTTTCCAGATGTTGGCTCAATCAGAGTTGTCTGTTAATCATTAATAAGAGTAAGGAGAAAAAACGTAACAAGAAATTTAATGTTCTGCATCACCCGTCTCCGTTCTGTTGACATATTTACTATGTACAAAACTGTCTTCATTGGTTCAAGACACTAATTGAACATAATGAGACTCCCATTTAACATAAGTTCTTCGTAAATTCTTCGAAGGCATCAATTTAATGCTTTATGATAAATAACTCAAAAGTAAAGTTAGATTTAGCACCCACATCTAGCTTATGTGCTTTTTAGTTTTTCAAGGTTCAAAACCATATAGAGTAGAAGGAATATAAAACTAAAGCTTCTAGTTTCCCAGTTTAACATATCTGTAATGCTTATGAGCTCAGAACATGAAAATCATGAGAGAAACCAATCACAATTAAGGACCACATTCAGAAAAAGGATAAAGTTATGACTCTTTGAAAAGAGTAACAAGGTAATGTGTTAACGGCCTAGATTATCGGGAATTGAATTGATTTCAGTTCTTTTTGTCTACCCCTAAAGGAATTAGTGAATGGGAATGATTTATTTGAAGGAGTCACCTTCCCAGGAGTTATTAATCCCTTACTTTCAGCATCCTCTATCATGGACACAGCAGGCCTGTAAGAAATCATGGATTAGAGGAAGAACATGAAGCATGCTGGGAAGGCAAAGCAAGTACACATAAACTTCAAAAATCAATCACCTCCCCATAAAATGTGAGATTATACACAGCTTTGTATGTTCTTTTGATATGATTTAAATGATTACTGGATCCGAAACTTCTTTATAGCAGAAAATAAAATGGCAATGCATGAGTTACAGATGTAGGGAAGCATGTTATACCTGTCCTTCACACTGAAGGAGGGTTGCAGAAACTCCAACTTAGCCGCCACCTGTGCTTCACACCCTTCACAAACTTTGTTGAGATAAACCATTGGCGTTCTCCCAATAAGCTGATCAAATTTTGTTCAAATATCAACAGGCAACAAATGTTTTGGGTTGCAGAAGGAGAACTGTATAATTGTAGAACTTCCCTGATCTAAAATCCTTGCGACTTATGCCATTCACAACCAGGACAAGTTCAGAGAAGAGAAATGATGTGATTCTTACCTGTGTTGCTTCCTTCCTAATTCTCATCCCTGCTAAGTCCCTAATGCCTGGAGAAGCAATTCCAGCCTCCATTGCTTCATGCCCAGTGGAGAATGAAGTGCCTCCTTGGAGAACAGGCAGCCTTCTGGATCCCCTCCTCAGGAACTCCATGAATCTTGCCATCTCTCTCTCTCTCTCTCTCTCTCTCTCTCCACAAAGTACACTGCTTAGTGACACAACTTATTACCTCTTTATATACATACAGACAGACATATCCAATCCTCAATTCAAATGGGGTGGCTGGAGAGAGGAGTCCACCTCCCCACAGTCATGGATTTTACAGTCGTGATTGCTTTTTCTTTCATTTTTTTATGCGGCAGCCAGGCAAATACCTTTCTCTCTCTTCTCTCTTCCCATGAATGTATCTAGCAATGCTCCCATTCTTGTGTGAGTAGTATGGTCCACTGGCGTTACTTAGATTCCTTTTTTGGGGTACATGCATTGCATCTTCTGTTCTTTGTGATAATTACATGTTTGGTGGCTCTGTAACTTTATGTGCTTTGAAAACACACAATTCAAAATTTTATTTTATTCCTATCGCTTTAAATCAGATTAATTTAATTATCATTTGTACATGATAGCAAACTTTGTCTTCAATAAAGTTAAAAAAACATACAAATAATTTAAATATTATACTAAAACCATTTATATTTTATATTTATTATCATGGTGATACAAAACAAATCTTTTAAGTAATAATAAAATGCAGATGACATGAGACTCTGAGCTGTGTGATAGTAGATACGATATTATTATCGGATTTAACTTTTATTTATCATATATTTAATATTCTACTATTAGTTAGCTACTTTGGAAATACCTGAATTAAAAGATAATACGTTTTTCTTATTTCATGAGTTTATTAGTCAAATTTACATTGAACTCTCATTTAATGGTGAATTCACGTGCATAGTTCACACGTTTTTATTTGATAAATGAGTTGAGGTGGTAGTTAATATATTTTCATTTAAATAAAATTTTCAATTCAATTTTTTTTTGCGTATACAAAATATTTTATTGTGAGTCATGTGCAATTCGAATTTTTTTCAACACCAAATTGCAACAAAAGATAATTTTCATAGTGCAACAAATAAAAGTTATCATAAGAAATAATATTTTTAAATTTTGCAATTGTATTATATCCGCCTCAATTTAAAGATAAATTTTTTAAAAAAATGCTCCAATAAATCCTCTCCTCTTCCTCCCACAAAAAAAGTCAATCTTTTCTCTCTCCGATAAGGTTCACTTTTTCTCTCTCATCCTCTTTTCGGCCGCCGGAATGTAAAAACAGACCCAACGATAGATGGAAGATCAAATGGGACGAACTTGATGAATGGGAAAAAAATTGGAAGAGATGATGAGATAAATGATGAAGAGAGTAGGGCACAATAATGATGATTAGATTTTAATTTGTATAATTATTATGATGATTTATAATTTTATATCTTTTCGACTTGGATGGTAAATTTAATTTTAAAATTGATATTTAATTTTATATTTTTATCGAAATAATATTTAAGACGGATTTAACGTCCATCACCCATTGCTTTCAAGTGAACATTTATTTTGTCTCAAATTCAGATGGACAATTTAGTCAATTTTTGGGGGAACCCTGCAA
This sequence comes from Pontederia paniculata, assembly GCA_001647135.1. Lineage (NCBI taxonomy): Eukaryota > Viridiplantae > Streptophyta > Magnoliopsida > Commelinales > Pontederiaceae > Pontederia > Pontederia paniculata. Next base: position 24,013 of record LTAE01005097.1, on the reverse strand, counting down.
TTTGAGACAAAAATTTATTTTCATTGTGTTTTCAATTGCAACATTTTTCGGATGTTCATGATGGGAAGCAAATTTTGTTGCAAATGATTGTTTGTCATGGATATTTTATGATTTGCGGCAGAAATTTCCATGCAAATCCTGACTTTTTTTATAGTGAGTATACATAGATTTAATTTTTGTCATGTTTTATAATTTAGAGCCAAGAAAATATTAATGAAAAATATATTTTCTTATTTCATGAGTATATCAAAACTTGATTTTTTATATATTATAATATAAATTATTTGACAAATGACAACTTTTTCTTGCATCATCTTTAATACAATTTTTTATCTCTTTCAAAGAATTACACATTTATAGATAATGATACCTACTATTGTCAATTAAAAAAAATAATATCATGATTTTTATGATAATGTGAACATTTTACTTTATATATAATTATAAATATTGACACATTTTATTTTTCTAAAGATAATTATTGTTGCGTTTAAGTTAGAAAAATGTAAATATATCAATTGGATAATTTACTTTCTTTGCATGCAATATCATGTTTTTTTATTCCAAATGTAGATAATATGTTTCTATCTTTAGAAAAAAATTAAATATTTCTCAACAATTTACAGCATTTCTTTATAAAATGATGAACTTAATACAATATCTATTTAAGAATGTATAATTACGTAATTATTTGTAGATTTTAATACATTAATTGTATATTTAATTAGTTACTTTTGTATAAATATTTTAAATTATTGTATACTATAATTGTGAATTCACTAAGGCTCCATTTGGAACGAAAATAAGTGTATTGAGAATTAGTATGATTTTTATTCAGGTGAAAAAAAAGAGAAAAATAGTTTATTGGTGTGTTTGGGTTGATTAGTACGTATTTTAATGTTTAAAATAAATTAGTGTTTGATTTAATGAGAATATAAGAAAAATAAAATTACAAAATTATAGTATTTTTATTATGTTTTTCATTAAAAAGTATTTGATATTTGTTTAATTTATTATTCAATAAAAAATAATTAATATAATTTTAATTTAAATAATTTTTAGATGATTGATGACTAATTTTAGTTATAAAAATTAACATATATCTAGTAACAAATAATTAGTCTTTGTTCTATGTATAAAATATCTATTAAATAATTAAGATATTATAATAATTAACTAGTATATCCAAAGGCTAGTTACCTTTCCAGAGTTCTACTTTTAATCATATATAATAATTACCTAACAATTATGATAATATAACCATTAATTAAATACTTAAACTAATTAATATTTACAATATTATATATTAATTATTATTATTATGTATAATGTTACAATTTCGTGCACGATTTAGTAAATGTTAAAATCTTACTTAATTATAAGTGATTGTACATTTATTAATATAAATTAGTTTAATAAAGCAAATTCAAAAAGAAAAAAAAATGAGAAAAAATAAATAATTGACAAGAACAATTCGTGGTTATTTTAAAATTCAAAATTGACGATTTTCACAAAGCACAATATGATTTTGAAAGTGGGTATAATAAGATTGTTCTATATAGATTTGAGTGCAAAGAATGGAATAAAAAGTGTGTTCTTCTATTATTTCCATATCAAACAGAGCCTTTACCTCGATTCGGACTCGGCAGCTGATGCTATTTATTCTACTTATTAAATGTTGATAAATTATTTGTCTAATCATTTCTGCATTTGTTGATGTTTTGGGAAATAGCTCAATGACAATACCTTACTACAAATAGAGCTTTAAATGTCATTACTAATATTTGGCATGAAAGTAACGTTCATTTATTGTTTCTAGTTTCGTACAAATTAATTAGAATTCCAATCTATTACTTTTCATAGTTCTCAAAGAAATTTCTTTACCTTTTTTTAAAACATTCAAATATTTAATCGACTAATTACTTGAATCGATAAAATAATAAAATGTGCTTTTATTGTCACTCTCAAAATTTAATGTCACTTCTTTATATCATTTTATCCCTATTTATTTTGTCCTATTAAACAACTTATTTAACTTTTATGAAAGTTAGACACATTCCCAATAAAATTAGGCACATTTCCAAAAAAGATAATAATATTATATGTCCTATTAATACTAATAAATATTCATTTACTTCACTCTAATTAATTAATATACATTCATTAGATATTTTCTTAGCCATATATTATAATATCTTTTCTATTAGTGGCACACATTTTTTATGAACAAATATAACACCTAATTATTTATCATTATAGTATTTATGTGATTTCTAATATGATTTAGATTAATTCTATATATAAATCATTATTTTGTGCTTCCACTAATTTATTTAATCTATATATCCTAAAAAATAACGTAAACACATTATTTTGATTAATAAATATCTTAATGATAAGAGAGTGTATAATATTTTGTGACAAAACAAAGTATAAGACGTAAACAAATATTATTGAGAAAATGTGATGTATGAACAATAAATATTTATATTTTATACTTTATTTTGATACAAAAAGTTATGCACTTCTAGTAAAAAAAATATATTATGCTCGTAAAAAAATGCATAATATTAATAGAAAGAATGTATTCTCATGTATGACTAAGAAAATATATAAATAATATAACATAATAATAAATAATTAAACAAGAAATTATTTTTTTTACAAAGAAATCTGATTAGTATTAACAGAGATAAAATATTAATATAGACTTTATTAGAAATTGGCATTCTTTTAAAAAAATAAATGATATTGCTATTTTAGAAGAGACATTAAAAACACTAATTTAGAATTTGTGGATGCTCTTTATTAGTCATCGAATTCGTCATTCTGCTCTATATATGTTATACCAAAATTTCTTGGTCATAAAAATATTAATATAAAGAGCACGATGACGAATTCCATGATGTCATCGAAGTATGCGACTTGACTTTGGAATGTGCAAGTAAAATGTATCCATGCAAACAAAGTACGTAGAATCTTACGGCAAAAACGAATTTTGAATGGAATTTAATCAAATATTAATAAAATAATATGAATGTACTTGAAAACTTGACTTATTAAAAGGTGTAGTCAAAATTTCATCAATTCCATCTTTATGACTGACAAAGAAGAATTCGAATTGTGGATGTGTAATGAGCAGTTCTTTATTAACTTTGTGGCATAAATATAAATAAGGATTATTTTTAATTTCCTTCCTTAAACTATGACATATTCACTAACATAGTCCCTCAAGTATATTATTATTCATTTAGCATCCTTAAACTTATTTAATAGTGACACTTAACCCTAAAAATAAAATTTGACATTTTTTCTATCATTTCATTTATTTTTTAAATTATTAAAATGTTACTTTATCCTTCTTAGATTAATTGATTAAAGACAAATAATTTTAGTCTTGTTAAAGAATATAAAAAGAAAAATTTTGCAATTGGATTAAAAAAAATAAAACTGAAGTCAAAAAATATTTTGAAGTAAAAATAATACTTAAAAAATAGGAAAATTAAAATTGGATCTTAAATATATTTAAAATTATGAGAAAATTTATATTATTAGATAAAAATCTAAAAAAATTTTAACATGGTTAAAATAGTAATTCAATAATTTATAAAAATAAAAATAACATAAAACATAATAATATTTATTTTTTTAGATTAAATGTCACTATTTAAAAAGTTTAAGGGTGCAAAATGAATAATAATATAGTTTAAGGGTTATATTGGTATATATGCTATAGTTTGAGGGAGCAAAATGGAATTAACCTTATAAATAAATTAAGCGGAATTTTTTTTAGACTCATCAGTTTTTAAAGATATTAATTTAGTGTTCAAACTTGCTCAACGAGCGTGAGTTGGAAAGGTTATCTTTTGAGTATATCAGTTATGAGATAATAAGTCCTAATAGAACTAAATTATAATAAATGATATAAAATTATTTAATCTGAATAGTTATCGATATTCGTTATAATATATTATTTATATATCAAAGTTTAATACCATGTTACATAACATTTTGTCAATCTGCGGATACAGTTTGGGTTTTCCTTTCTTTTCCTCCAAATGATAACATAATTAACAAGTTTCAATAAAAAAAAATCACAAGTCAAATGCTAATATTTTTTAAAAATTTAAATATGCAAATCAATCAAATTAATTCGATCATTTGGTCTAGTTCGATTTAAATAAAAAGTAAAATTAAGGACAACACATAAAGATATAACCAAATCAACCATTTGATGTGAAAAAAACCAATTCAAAAGTTTTGTATCATTTTATTCTTTTACTTATATTTATGTTTATTAGGACAATTGAAAAGTCATGCTGATTGATGCTCAAAGACGTCCTACGCTAATAATTAGCAAAATGCACATAAAAGCAGGAAAATAATAATATGAAGAACCCGATTAAGCGATCACATTATCGGGTTTTAATTTTATTTTTAATGTTTTCACCTTAAATGAGTTTTCTAGATTGTGGAATTATTAAATTGGATAAGACTTTTTTTCCAATATAAACAGAAATAAATCTACACAACAATATAAAAGAGAAATGAACGCGTTGCATATTTCTCGAAAAGAAAATATAATAAATTGGATAAGACTTGTTTCAGGTTCGGATGTGAGAACTCACGTAGCCCAACTTGTAAGCCCACGTAGAAGACATGGACTGCCCTTGTTTAATAATAAATAAACAATATCCTAAAAATTTAATTACGCCTAGTTCTTAGCTCAAATTTTGGTAGTCACTTGAATAATTAAAATTTAAAAAAAAATACTCAGATCGAAAACAAAAAAGATACGTAGAAAGTGTTGGGACTAGAACTTTTTTTCTATTTCCTTAATGTTATATTTGTCATTGTACACAGAGGTTTCGTACTGTCTAAGAAAATAACAGATAAAACGTTCATAATAAATAAAATTGAGCTCAGAATAAAGTTTTTAAGCCCAAATATGTATCCCATAATTTTTTTTGTTTAAGGAAAATTCATAAATGATAGATCTAATATATGAAAATATAAAAAAATAAAAGAGGTAAGGTAAATTCCGAGTTCTCAAATATAAATAATTGAGCTTAAAAGACTTGTCATAAAATCTTATAAAAAGAGGAGCACTTACTCTGTTTGACTGGAAATAAAAGTGTACTTTAATTATAATTGTATTTCAAGATCTTTTAATGATAAATTTAGTCTAATATCTTGAAATACATATAGTAATATTTATCAATTTTGATATTATTTTCAAAAATTAAGACATTGATCAAATTATTTTTATTCTAAAAAATATTTGATAAAATTCTATAATAGTTTGGTATTTCTTTTTTTATTTTCATTCTAAACAGTCTCATTGTGGTTTGAATAAATGTGAGGAAAATACAGTAATCCTATATATGAGAAAGTTTAAGAGAAAGCAAGTAATCATTATTAGGATATAGTAATCTGATTTCTGAGAAAGTAAGTATTTATTCAATATTATCAAATTTTGTGTTGTTTTAAATCGATGGACAAAAAGATTTAACTCAAAATTTGGTTAAGTACTTAGGGCTTGTTTGATTGCATGTAAATGCAACTACATGTAAAGGCAACTACTGATATATAAATTTTGTGTTTGATTTAATGTAAAAGTAACTACTACAAGTAGTTACACTTATTGCATTGGTATTTGTACTGAAAAATTAATTACATGTAAAAATAATTACACTAAAAAGTTAAAAATAAAAAATAAAGAAGAAAAAAAATTAAAAAAATAATTTTAAGTTTCATTTATATTTTAACTAAATATTTATTTATTAATATATGATAATATTTTATTTTATTTAAATATTTACGTAAAAAATTTTCAACCAATGTAATTCTTTTTCGAAACTTTATTTACATTTATTTAAATTTAGAAAAAATAATTCTTATAAATATAAATTCTATCAAAATTTTTAATTATAATTATTTACATTTCAAAATTATAATTCTAAAATTATAATTACGTCAAATCAAATTAACCTTCAACCTCAATCCTGTTGCTCACAGGAGACTCTTGTTCATCAAAAGCAGATAGATGATGATGAGTGCTTCTGCAACTATGCAAGAGCCAGAGCCAGAGGCGGCATTGTTGGGAGCAATGTCTTGGGCGCCTCATCATTACCGCTGCCCGGAACTCTGCAAAATGTTGGCCTACGTATCAGAGCTGTGCTACCAGCTTCCATGCACCCTTGCAAGTTGGGCCCTGCCCCTGCCCCTGCCCCTGCCAAAGACATCTGACATGTCACCTGAAGGGCGCATGGCCATCACCTGCTTCATGTCTCACTGCACATTTGCACCAGTAATGAACATCCCATCATGCTTCCTCCTCTCTCCTCCTCTCAAGAAGCCACTCACATTTTGCTTTCTCCACCTCTGAAACCAGTGAACCTACTCAACATCAGCTTTTATCAGAAACCCCATATCCATCTACTTTGATGAAGACTACACGATGTAGGTGTGTTGTTGCACCAAATGCCTCAGATTTAGGAGAGAGAAAGAAGCTAAATTGTGTTGCCAAAGCATGGAAACTATGGCCCATAAGGACTGTTTGCTCAATGTTTGAAAGGTGGTTGTCCATTTCTGTGACATCCATATATCCTCCCAAGGGTCCAATGCATTTATGGGCCACCCCTTTGTCTCAGAAGTTGCCAAAAAGTTGCTCGCCAATGCATTTGCCTGTGCATCGATTCTCATGGCCATGTTGTTGTGGATAGTCTCTCAAGGTGTGATCACAGTCAAATATGTAAGTAGCTATCAGACAGCAGGGAATCAGACGCCACAGTGGTCTGACAACACTTTGTTGATCAGTTCTAGGGCCATAAAAAAATATTCCTACCACCGTACAGCATAGGCATGGGATCATGAACAATAATTTCTAACTAAGTAACCAAGAGTGGTTGGCACCGTTGGTTAGCGGGACTGTACCCTGGGAGGACGGGGCTAGTAGCCCCGGGTTCGATTCCCAGAGAGACCACTTTGGCCAGGATTTACCTTCGTCGCACCCGTCCGAACACTGGATTAGTCAGGTGCTAGTAGTCCTGGAAACCGATGAGGTTCTACCCTTAGACCAAAAAAAAAATTCTAACTAAGTTGGTTAATACATATAATTAATAAATTTATGCTTTTAATTGAAAGATCGAAAGTTAAGAGTATAACTTATTTATTACGCATATCCAAAATGCTGAAATAATCATGTGCTAGTAGCTATGTACACCAACTTTTATCGAAAAAAAGATAATTGTTGTAAATATGAGATGAGAGAAAGACAAGTTCTTACACAGAAAAAGACACGATATTTACAAGGTTCATCTTAAACTAAGCTACATTTTCGGATGATGTCGGGGTAATTTTTTTGACGAAGAAATAACATATAATATAAAAATACAGGATAATCTAAATTTTAAAAAGTTTATATAGGGACTTCAATATAAAATAGGAAATAGAAATTTTAAAATTGTCTATGATGCTCAGAGGACTCCGTATGGACAGACGACCCCAATTATTCGATGCCATAAAATTTATTATTAGATTAAGATTTAAAGCATTATCAATAATAACGATATGCATTTTAAATTATGAACTGAAATTGGCAGTCTCACAATAAATATGTGGGCTTAATAATAACAATATCCCTTACTTTTCTGTTTGAAATCAATACCAAGTCATCAAATCTGAAAAAAAATGGATTCAGATCTGTATAATACAGAACTACATATGTGATGGTTTTCGAATCTGGATTAGTTGCAGTGCACATTGTGTTGTGACTGACACAAAATTTTAACAGTAAGTTATGAAGAGAGATGCCATGTTAACTAATTATCCAAACTTTAATTATTACTAATGCCAGCAAGCATACCTTGAAAACAGCTACTGTAGGTTTTTGACCTGCATAACCTAATCATGGGGGTTCAATTAGAAGCCATAAGATTCTTTATTTTGTTTAAGTTTGGCCAGCTGATGCATGCACCTAAGCATTCCAAAGGCAAACCTAATTAAATCAATTGTTTTGTTCAGCTAGTTGTATCCCATGAACTTAAGAAGATGACTACATAGACCTGGTTTATGGGCATTTCATTACATTGGATTCCCTTCTACTACTCAACCATGAAATCTTCTAGGATTGTTTTGTTTATGCATATCTACTGTGGCATGTGAGGGGTGGTGGTTATGATTTCAGATAATTTAGCTCAAAATTATGTTTGGATCAAAACATCACATTTTTTTTTCATTTGCAATATTAATATTTGAAACCATTACTTGCAATTAATTTAATTCATCTCGAGTTGCAATTATAATACAAGTCTCCCATTTTTTTTTATATATGTAAAATCGAATTAAAGATATTATTTAAGCATAAACATATCGTTAAATTTTATAATGCCATATCCTCTATTCTTATGTCATGTTTGAATTGAGAATAAAAGTTAAAAGAATAGATTTATAATATATTCATTTCTAACACTCATAAGTGAATGTATTTTAATTATAATTATATTCTTGAATGCTTTAAGAATAGCTTAATTTAATATTTTTGAATATATATAATGATTTTAATAATTTTTGAAATAATTTTAAAAATTCGAAATATTGATTAAATTAATTTTATTTTAAAAATAATTCTATATTACTCTTGTTCTCAATCCAAAGAGTCTCTTGTCTACAATGACAAGACTTGCATGTTTGTTCCTTTTTCTTTCTCATGTGCCATTAGAGAGACATGGGTACAAAGAGCCACTACCACTTGGGCTGTGGATCTTATCATTGTACCTAAATGCCAAAAGTCTCCATGTTATGTCCATGCAATGTGTACGGCACGAGATATCCGGCGTCAAAAGACAATATAATCATAGTTGATTGAATTGAATTGCTTAGCATATTTAACATATTTAGACTTTAAATTAAAAAAAATTAGAAAAGTTAGTGGACTCGCGTAAGAGGTCGAGCAAATGACAACTTTGATGGCCATCCATGTTTTTTTTTCTAGATTGTAAGAAAAATGGTCATGACCCTACTGCATTAAAAGAAAGTAAAATATAAATAAGGATGATAAATTGAAGCTGAAATATCGGTGCTGTTATTAAGATGTTGAGTGGCGTGTTATCAGGGACGGACTTTGATACAAAGTCTAAAGGAGGTTAAAATATATAAGAGAAGGAAGATCGGTCGGCTACAGGAGCTGGCGGACGATCGAAGAAGCTTGACTGAGGGAAAGGCTTCTGCACTTGAAGCTGCGGACGCTCGAAGGTGAGCGGTGGATGACCGAAGCACTAGGCGGCAGTTCAAGTGGGGGACTTCACCGAAGGAGCGGTCGACCAAGGCTGGAGCAGCCGGTGACCGGAGGAGTAAGTGAAGGTACTGTACTTGCATTAACGACTAATTTTCTGAGAGAGAATTAGGTCTTTAGTGCAGAATATAAATGCCCAAGTGTCTTGGGATATATATATATATATATATATATATTAGGAGGAGGGGGCTGAGACACCTCCAGGATATATATGGGTTCGTCCACGTGTGTTATTGTTTCAAGCAAGATAGTAATTGGTATTGAGAAAGATACCTCATTTTTTTACGATGTTATTACATTTTAACTTTTTATCAATTCTATAATTTATTTTATGAATTTATATAATTTTATAAGAAATTTCATAAAATTATGTTATTCATATCTTGTTGATCTTGTAATTCTATTACTATTGCAAGAGCTCAATCTTAATAATTTTGATAAAAAAATATGAAGGAGAAAGTTTCCAAATTTTTCGCAATAGTTTAAACTCTCTATTTTTTAGCATAGGAAGAAATTATGTTATTAGTTAAAAATTAAATTCTGAGATAAATAGTCAATTTTTATGGAGATATTTTTTTCACATTATTTATTAATATTATATTAAATTATTTGAGTCTATCAAATTATGTTGTTCACTTATTTTAATTATATACAATATGCTTTGTCTATAATGTAAATTGTTTGAAGTGACAATATGACTTGGCCTTATGAAAGGTGGCAATTCAGAGTACAATTTATTATATTTTTCACGTTCATTCTTTAAACTTTTACTTAAATAAATAATAAGAATAATATATTTTCATTATTTTATCATTATCATTAAATAGTTTATTATTATTTATTAAATTAATATGATTAATTAATTATAATATATTTTCATATATTATAAATAATAATGAATTTATTATCAACTATCATAAAATAATAATAATAATAATAATTTAGAATAAAAAAGTATTTATTATTATTATTTTTTATTAAAAAATATACTATTTATTTTATAAATCTATTTGTTTGCTCTGTAATTTTTTAAGTTTAGGATATACATATATGTGATTCAACTTCACGAAATTCAAACCAAATTTATATAAATTTACAAATTTAACTACTTAATTCATGAATATTTTAACAAAAAAATATATGATTTATTAACTTTTTGTATAATAACTAAGATAAGATTGTAAGTGATTTTTTGAGAGATAATCTAAATTAATAGATAATGTCATCACGAGGTCACAAAGTGCCCTAAGAAATGTACAAGGACTCATAAAGCACTTCTTTCAGATCGACCAGTTTTAAAATTTTCAATCGAAGGATATTGTAAGCAATCAATTGCCCATGCATTTTCTAAAACCAATGTATTTGTGCTCCCCAAATAGAAAACTAAATGATTTCTCTGACCAAAAAATAAGAAAATTAAAACGATTTACACCATTCATTTCTATAAGATCATTAGATATTTTATCAATGTCAATGAATTTTGATATTCCTAATTAAATTACTTCGTCGTAATTCATAGGAAGCGAATTTTTAAATCCTTTAACAAAATTAAATTGATGAGTAAGGTTTTAATTTTCTCTTGGAATTATATTAATGAGTTTAGTTAGTTCTCGCATTACATATGAAAACTATTCTACTAATTTTAATTTAATTCTCGTATCAATAAGAGTCTATTAAATATTAATTAATATATTCATCATAGATAAAATTGTGTGGCAAGAATTATATAAATTGTAATTCATATATTGGAAGTTGGAATCCTCAGATGTTGTGTTTGGTTAGGGGATAAACTAGAGAATAAGGGTTTATCCCTTATTTTATACCCAAACACACTAAGTTATACCCAAATCATGTGGAGGGTAGTTTTGCCATTAAAAAAAATATTTATATCCAACTTGGGTATAAAGTTGCCAAAAATTATACCTACTAAATATAATATTATTCCCAAGTTGGGTATAAGTATTAGCAAAAATAAATATCTACTAAAAACTAAATATGAACAAATCAAATATACATATAATAAATATTGAATAAAAATAATTAACAAGTTAAATAATTAAAGAAAAAAAATCAAAACTCTTTTATATAAAAAAAATTAATAAGAAATATATAAAATGTGTAATATTTTGTAAATATAATTAAAAGAAAAAATATTGCATTTATCTTAAAGTTCAATTCTTAGCATCCAATAAATAAATTATATTGTTGAAAAAATATAAAAAAATATATTTTATTTGTAATTGTATGTTTGTTTAATGATATAATTAATACATCATTGATTATAAAATCAAATATTATAAATAAAAATAAATAACTTATACCTATCTATTCTCAAATTCAACCAAACACGTATTAAAATAATTGACAAAATTCTTTATTTCTTAACCAAACATAAATAAAAATAAAAATTAAGTATAACTATACCATAAATATAATTATACTTATTACTGATATAATATATTTTGAACCAAACATGAACATGAGTGAGTTTTCACACATTGCAGCAAAAATATGTCTACTGGTAAAAGACATGAAGTCCATGGACCGCATGCCACCAGTTCAATCGCATCCCTCCACAGCACAGCAAATTTGTTTCTTTTATCCACCTTTTGTCAGCTTTCACCAATTAACCATCTCCCATGGAATGGTACACTGTGTATGTGTCCTGCTCTCTCTCTCTCTCTCTCTCTCTCTCTCTCACCTCAAAAACCAAGAGGCTGCGCAGCACATGGCCTTTTAAGGCTTTTTCTCCTTCCTTTTGATCCTTTTAAGGCTGTTTGGTAGATAAAAATTTGAACTTTGGGAACAAGGTGAGGGGAGGATCCCCCACTGGCTCCAGAAGAGAACAAGGTAAGCAGTTGTAATCTTTTATATGGCACAGCTGTTTAATATATTCCTGTGTTTGCTCCCTCACCCCTCCCTTGGGTGTAAATATAATAATGTCGGACTTGTTTCTGCTGTAGAAATCTCTGAGTGGCGACTGAGTGCAGCAGCAAGGGAGAAAGGGACTCCTTTTTGGTATTGAGCTCTGGGAAGAGGAGGGATTTAAATGTAAGATTTCATCAATCTCTGGCAATCCAAATATTTTGTTTCCTTGTCTGTTGGAAATGCGGTTGTTTTCAGGTCCCTGTCAAAGCATCTGTTCTGTTGTGAATTCGCACACAATTGGGATTTGTTTCAGAAAGATGTTATCTTTCTCAGAAATGTCAAATAAATACCTGTTTTTTGGGGCTTCCTTAATATGTTTGAATTTCCACTTTAGTTCCTGGAGTGTCTCCTCTGCGTTCTTGATCTGGAAAACTTTCAGATCTCCAACTCTGGACAGAAAGGAGATTTTGGTTGTCGTCTTATGTTTCCATTTGTTGAGGAAACAGATCGATTTATGTTTACATTTAATGAGTTATTTCTGTCCAAGATGAAGTGTAATGCATTCAGGACGTTCTTTGATTTGAGAGCATTGCGGTAGAGACTAAGCTCAGATCCAAAATTAACTAATTGGAAGCCTCTGCAGAATTGGAGATAATGATGTTGAATACCAATATTTCTTCATTTATGATATCCTGAATCCTTTCGATATGGAACAGTTTTTTCTGTCTCATGATCATTCATTCTTTCCCACTAGCAATTTAGATTCTTTCCATGTTTACAAGGATTTGAGACTTCATATAAAGTGTTTAATTTTCATCTCTTTTTCAGAAAAAAAATACACTAGTTATTGGATTCTCTTTCATAATGTTTCTCTTTCGATGAAACTCATTCTTTCACTGTCTTCAAGTTTCCACTGTAGGCACAATGCTTTATACTTATTATTGCGAGATTTCGATCTGAATAGTCTTCTTATTGTCCTTTGCACACTGTTCTGGCTGTAGAAAATAGCTCACCATATGGAAATTTGTGTTATTTCAGTTAATGGTATCAATTTTATGCATCTTTAGATATCACATTAACCTTTACCTACAGCGCATCAGCATTTATTTGATTTCCATCAAAATGCTGATTTTTCAATGAATCTCCTCTTCAACCTCTACATGCCTTGGATAATTTATACTAATTCCCAGGCATTCTAATGATTGAAAAATGAAGAGGAAATGTGGGAGTCCTATTTTCTAATTGATTATCTGTTTCATTTGAAACATAAATTTTATTAAACATTTTTTTTATTTTTCCAGAAAAAATATTCGGTGTTGACTGAAATAAATTTCTATCAGTGAGAACTGGGAACAATATGTGAAGATGGATGTATGGAGCTTCAACAAGAAAGCTCCAATGCTGGGGCATTGTCAGTCACAACTTCTTGGAATTTCTCATCTTCTTCCTCAGCATTTGTGTCTGCAAGTCAGTCTCCTTTCTTCTCTCCGTGCTCACCATCTGATCAGAATGCTGAAACAGTCAAACCTGGAATAGGACTACTGTCTAGTAATACTGGTGGAAGTCTCACTCTTGGTTCCTGCATTTTGACTGAGCAGACTGATTTAGTATCTAATGTCAAGTTCATCACATCAAATGATTCACAAGCTCCAAGCTTCTATCACTCAAGTAATTTTGGAACCTCAGAAACTGTCTGCAACAGCCTTGATCTTGGCTCCCTATGCAATGATATTTGCAAGGGCGCATCACCTAACAATAGCCAAGAAGCAGGAAATGGGAACGTGGATCACAGGGAGAAACAAAATAGGTTGGGACGAAACCCGAGAAAACACTCTTTTACCAGGCCATCAGCATCAGTATCTTCCACCAGTAGACTAAAGAGCTATGATGTATATATTGGCTTTCATGGAAGGAAGAGTTCTTTAGTGAGATTTGCCAATTGGCTTCGTGCTGAGTTGGAAATTCATGGGATCAGTTGTTTTTCTTCAGATAGAGCTCGGTGCAGTAGTACTCGCAGCCATGATTCAGTTGAGAGGATGATGAATTCTTGTAGTTATGGAGTCATCATACTGACAAAGAAGTCGTTTGCCAATCCTTACAGCATAGAGGAGATCAAGAATTTTCTCTGCAAAAAAAAATTGGTGCCCATTTATTTTGATGTGGCTGCAGGTGATTGTCTTGCTAGGGATATAATTGAGAAGAGGGGCGAATTGTGGGAAAAGCATGGTGGAGAGTTGTGGATGCTTTATGGTGGTCTAGAGAGAGAATGGAGAGAGGCAATTGATGGACTTTCGAGGGTGTTAGACTGGCAGCTAGAAGCATGGGATGGCAATTGGAGGGACTGTATATTGCGGGCAATTGTTCTTCTTGCGACAAGACTTGATCGGGGAAGTGTAGTAGACAGAGTAAACAAGTGGAGAGAAAGGGTGGAAAAGGAAGAGTTTCCCTTTCCTAGAAATGAAGATTTCATTGGGCGGAAAAAGGAACTCTCAGAGTTGGAGCTTATTTTGTTTGGTGATGTATCTGGGGATGGTGAAAAAGAGTATTATGAAATCAAAACTAGGCATAGGCGGAAAAGTACGGTAATTGGAAAATCTGAGAGTTATCAAGAAAGCGAAAGCACAAAGGATCAACCATCAGAAAGCAGCAGCAACGGCAAAGAACCAGTTTTGTGGAAGGAGTCTGAGAAAGAGATTGAAATGCAAAGGTTGGGTAGCCAACTAAAACAATACCGACCATTGAGAACAAAAACTGGAGGAAGACAAAGGAGGCGAAGATCTGCAAAAATCATATACGGAAAAGGTATTGCCTGTGTATCAGGGGACTCAGGAATTGGCAAGACAGAGCTAGTTCTGGAATATGCTTATAGATTCTCCCAAAGATACAAGATGATTTTGTGGGTGGGAGGGGAGAGCAGATATATCCGTCAAAACTATCTTGCTCTCCGTGTATATCTGGATGTTGATCTGAACGGCGAAAACCATGCTCTTGAGAAAGGGAAGGTCATGTGCTTTGAGGAACAGGAAGAAGAAGCTATTGCAAGAGTAAGAAAAGAACTAATGCGAGATATTCCATTCCTAGTTGTTATCGATAACTTGGAGAATGAGAAGGACTGGTGGGATCGGAAGGTTTTACAGGATCTTCTACCAGGTTTTGGTGGCGAGACACACTTCATAATATCCACACGTCTTTCTCAAGTAATGAACTTGGAGCCTATGAAACTTTCTTACTTATCTGGCAGTGAAGCACTGTCTTTGATGAGGGGAGGAATCAAGGATTATCCAATAACTGAAATTGATGCTCTCAGGGTCATCGAAGATAAACTTGGTAGAAACACGCTTGGTCTTGCCATAGTAGGAGCTATTCTCTCTGAACTCCCCATAACTCCAAGCAGACTTCTTGATACAGTAAACAGAATGCCTAAGAGTAATTTGGTTGGAACTGATAGAGAAGTCATCGCATTAAGACGAAACATAGTCCTTATTCAAATTTTAGATGTTTGCCTGTCGATACTTGATCATGCTGATGGCCCGAGGAGCTTGGCAACTAGAATGATGCAGGTTAGTGGTTGGTTTGCTCCATCTCCTATTCCGTTATCACTATTGGCTTTTGCTGCACATAAGCTAACTGAGAAGCATCATGGTTCACCTTTGTGGAAGAAGTGCTGGCACACACTATCCTGCAATCTCAGAACTTCTTATATAAAGAAATCTGAAGCTGAGGCATCATCTATGTTAATTAGATTTAGGATTGCAAAGAGCAGTACAAGACCTGATTGCATCTATTTTCATGAGCTTATTAAGCTATGTGCTCGTAACAGAGGAAATTCTCGAGTTGCTCAATCTGTGGTTCAAGCAGTTTGCCTCAGGGGTTCAATCTCCCAGTGTACTGATCATCTCTGGGCCACATGTTTCTTGACTCTAGGATTCGGCACTGGTCCGGTCACTGTCGAGCTAAGACCATCAGAATTACTCTTCTTCACGAAACGCATTGTTCTACCTCTTGCTATACACACATTTGTCACCTTCTCCCGATGCAACGCAGCATTAGAGCTCTTGCGCCTTTCAACGGAAGCTTTGGAAGCAGCTGCAGAGTCCCTTGTTTCCCATGCCGAGAAGTTGCTTGGTAGGTCATTCTGTTGCATTAGACCTGCCCAGTCCCGTGCCGAGTATACACATCTTTGGCAGGAGTTGGCACTCTTGAGAGCAACAGTTCTGGAAACAAAGGTGAAACTGATGATTAGAGGAGGGCAATATGATCAGGGAGATGACCTTATCCGGAAGGCGATGTTTATCAGGAGTTCAATATGTGGTGAACATCATCCAGACACCATATCTGCTCGAGAGACTCTAAGTAAACTTACGAGGCTTCTCACGAATGCGACTATATAACTTCTCACATTTCATAACATATTCATTCATGTGTCTTTATATTAGGAGTCACATTAAAATGTTGTCTTGAATAAGAAGGGAAGATGTGAAATAATTTTTTTTCTTCCTCAGAATCTGCTCTAGTTTCTGACTGATGCTATTTTTTTCTTGTAAAGGCCATAGTCAATATTCTAAGTATAATTTGTTTCAGTGATATTGATTGAGCATATACTCCTTTGTTTTACCTTATTTCTTTTTCTATCATATATACCTGAAGACATTGGAAAAATATCACAGTAACAAACTATGGTGTGTGATAATTAGTATTTCCATATTTTAAGATTTTTAATTTAAACAGGAAACTTTAGAAAAAAAAAAAGATGTACAAAACATTGGTGTTCAATTTAATGATGTTAAGATGAGAATTTATACAAAATAGTAAGGGGTCTTATTATTCAGTGTCGTAAAATTTATAAATAATTTTATCAGAATCATAAAGATCTTAAACCACATCTGAGCTTGACAGTCAATAATTCCTAACCTTAACAATCAAGGCATTAAATGGTGATCCTTTCTGGTTGAGACCAATTATAACCTCAAAAAAATCAAATTTACACTGAACACTGATAAAAAAATTCGATCCATGTGAGGAGATTTACGTATAGCAATTTAATTAATATTTCCATATCTTATTACGCACAAGACTCAGCATTTCCAGCTTTCAATTGAAAGGATTTGAAGTGGTTGAGTCTCAACTTCTCATTTATCATTCCACCAATTTGGTGAAAGATAATATGTTTTATTTTCTTTTTACCAATTTGCACTCCTATCTTAATTTTGAATACTACCAATTAAAAATAAAAGAGTTAAAAATCTTGAGTTCGAACTCCAAAATAGAAGGAAGATGACTTTTAATGATTTAAACCGTAAACCCAAAATAGAACTATAGATAAACCCTCGTATGAATGTATTAGAACTCATGTTGAGGTGAATAAAAATTCTGTTTTAATTTATTTCTCTTTTAAGTGGATATTGTCAGTTTATAGAAAATGTATTTTAATTAATAAATATAGTTTAATAAGCTATTAATACAAATTAGACTTCTTAAATAACAAATAAATCAGACTAAAATTAGTTTTAAAACCTATAAACTGACAGGTTTATTAAGTTTTTCAAACAGACATGACTTATTTACCTAGTGTCCATCCCTTAGCTCCAACCAATCTCCAAAAAGATACTGAGTCCAAATTTTACTTGAAAAATGAAATTTCTACGGAATTGGTTCCTTGTATTTTTTACATTATTTATTATGAGAAAATAGTATTTGATCATTATTTTAGAAAAAAATATTTTATAGTCTATTTATTAATATTTCGATCAATTATATTTATCAAATTACTAAAGAATGTAAGGAAAGTTTTAATTTTGTGTTAATATTGAAAAGGTAAAATATGTCATTTTTATTATAATTATCTTTCCCCATTCCATCAACTACTGCAGATGAATAAAGAAATTCAACATGTGGCGACAATCTTGTACAATGCCATGAACGATCATGCGCAAAGAGTTGAAGAATGAGCGATTCCAAGAGCTGAACACACCAATTAGGAGACCTTGATATGAAGTTCATTCATTGAATAACCATAAATTTAGTAGTACTTATTTACAGTGGTGATGAAATTGGGCAGTTTAATGCTTTAGTAGATGAAATGAAGCCATGTACAACAAGCATGCAGTGTTTATCAGGGGTCAGGATGGCCTACAACTTGCTCATCACTAGAATCATATTCCTCCTCGCTCAGCTCTTCATCACTTGACTTGTCTTCTGGAGCACCAATATCTTCAGCCTTTGCATACTTTTGACAATATTCTGATTGTGAAGATATTAAACAATAAGAAAACATAGATACACAATTGATAGCATAGAATGAAACAAGGAAGAAGATACCGGCTTCAATAAAGGAATTATAGAATGATGACCTTTAGCACCTGGTCGGAATGATTATATATGGCTAGATACAAACACAGCTAACTAAAAATGTAAGTATCACTTATTTTTATCTTAATAATGTATTCGGCTATTTGCCATCCTAATGTGTGAGAGACAGAGGAAGAGGTGAAAGAGGCAACAGTACAGAAAAATGAGAAAGAATATAATAGCTCTAGAATTAGTAAATGATGTTTTGAGTTCTAAGTTATCAATGTCTTCGGATGATTAAATGTTCTCAGACCAAATATAACAATAAAGAGTGGTTAATGTAGAAACATAAGAGGCAAGATGAAATGATAAGGAATAACTGAATAAGCTATCACAGGATGTTAGTACCTAGCCAATCCCAAATAGCTGGATTAACAGCTTCTTTTTGTTATGATGTGTTTCCTATAAAGAGACTCTACATAGTGAGTATGTATCTGATACTCACATCTAAGTTTCCAGAATCTTGAGAAACTCATAAAATATGGTCACAAGAAAATTTATCCCTAAAAGGACACATCAGGGGCTTCTGAAGTTAAAGTAAATATATTAAATCCTTCACAAGTTTCATCATATGGGAAATAACCAAAGTCAGAAAGCATCATCCAATTGATTGAATTCTTGATCTTGCCATTTTCTGCAAGGATTTTGATGGGATGGAGCTGTTACACAGATCTAATCTGATGCATAATATTATAAGGCTTGTGGTCCCACAGTGATAAGACTCCCGAAGGGAGAAAGATAAATAAAAAGGGGTTTGTCAGGGAAACAAAATCTAACTTATAAAAGACAATCCGATATTGTCCAATGGAAACAGAAACTAAGCACACGGATGGCTAGATTCCGTTAGTCATCTTTTTGCCCCTAAAAGTACGAAAACCAAACAGGAAACTTTTTTCTTTCTGTCTCTTTGTATTTTTTTACACCTGCCTCTTTGCATTCTAAAACAACTTTTTGGAAGATCATTTCTGCATTTGATTCACATTAACATTCTGTAATAACTTCCAAGTCGCCAGATAATTTATCTAGCCTAGCAATGCATACTTCATTATAAAAGATTATCAATAACTAATTGGCAAAAGACAACTACTGAGTACTTATTTTAGTCCCTCTCAAACTGAAGAATTTTGGAGTTCCCAAGAATAATAAATGTATACAAAAGCACATGTACAAGACACAAAGTGAGAAAAACATGCTTTCCAGTTTCAACTATTAGACCTTCATTTAATCTCAGGATGCATCTTTTCCTTCACTGTCACATTTTCAGGCACTAAAATGAAATATCATTATACTAATCTCTAGGATCAGAAGTTGAAGCAATGACAAATTAAGTATAAAATAATTCGAAAACTATCAGCCAAAAGAGAGCTAGAAAAGTATTGCAATATGCATTAAGGAGGATTTAACTAATAATTCTTTTTATATACAGTCCTTGTGTCATGGTATGCAGAAAAAAGTACAAAAGTGTAAAGTTCCAGTAATCACCTTTCACTTTTTGGTCATAAGCAGATCTATCACGCATCATCAGTGCTGCTGCCTCGCCATTCAATGGATCGGACGGGTTTGGATATAGCAGAAGTTGAGGGAGGAAAACCTCAAATACATTAACGAGATCTGAAATAAAACAACATGACAATTAATTTGAAACAATTGAGAATGGGATATTGATTAACTTTCATGTAAACAGTCAGTGAAATATTAATCTATTATGGCAGTAGTGAAGTTTAGTAAAAAAAAGGATGAGATCAACTACCAAACATAGGACTCCAAGTTTGATTGATGACATCCAAACAAACCGAACCAGACCTAAAACGTTAAAACCCAGAATAGTTAGCGAAAAAGGAAAATGTCATGTTCCAGTAAATTATTACAGTTACTTTACATAGCTAGCAAGGGAACTGCATAAGGTAGAGAAATATGATGCACAAATCATACGTTTTGTTTTTTCAAAAAACTCACATTTCATCAACATTAGGATGAAATATCTTATTGATGAAGCCAATGGATGGAGATTTGTAAGGATAGGCATCGGGCAGTTCAACTCTGATCCTCCATACTCCTCCTTGATACAGGCCTGCCAGAACCATCAATTGAACTCAAGTAAATCCTCTTAAGACCTTAGATCATAATCAGATTGCTGAAGAAATAACTCTAAGAATTGGTCAGATCATCAACTACGATCTTTTGCTACTCGAATTTAAGGACAATTTACAGTTCAACAATGGGCAGCAGGACACAGCAACCATTCTGGAGAGAGCCCAAAACCAATAACCTCAGAGATATCAAAGCAAAGCTTACAATTAACTCTTCAATCATGTCAAAGGAACAATCTTGTGCATGCCAAAAAAGATGCACAGTGCAATTACCAAATACCTAAACTCCCCCCAAAAGATTGAGCAAGTTGAAGCAGGGAAACCACCAAAAGATGGATCAAGTATGCACACGACCTTTCAAATCCAAACAACGATTTCTTACAAGCCCGACCACCTCCAGATCTCAAAGCGAGCACATCACACAGACATGAAATGAAATCTAAACAGCAACAAATGGCTAAAGCTGTGAGGATCAGATGATATGTACTCTCGTTTGGCCCGTGGAAATCGACATAGAACTCCTGCATCCCGTCGTTGATCATCTCCACCTTGTAGTCACTCATCATCCTGCGCCACCGAAAAAATCAGCAAAAAAAATCACGAAAAAAAAGGGGGGGAAACAGAAGCGATCAAGGCGTCCGTTTGTTCATCGGATTGCTTACAGTTTCATCAGGTCCATCTCGCGGCGTTTGCTCGGCGACGACATCTTCGAAGGCCGTGGAGAAGACGGTGGAAGGCGAGACGGTGGAGATGGAAGAACAATGAACAAAAAAGAGAGCAATCGGAGGAAGAAGAAGAAGAAGAAGAAGAAGAAGACGGATGGATAGAATTCTTTTTATTTGTATATTTTTTTTGGGAAGGAGAGAGGAGAGAGAGAGAGAGAGAGAGAGAGAGAGAGAGAGAGAGAGAGCAAGGAAAGAGATGGGAAAAGGACAAGCAAAGAAAAAAAAGGAAATAAAAAAGTTGGGTTTCTTTATTCAAATTAAAGTCGATTTAATCATTTTAATTTCAAAGGGACAATTTCTTTCGGTTATTAATTATTATTGAATTAAATTAATAAAAGAAAGATTCCCAACAACAATTTCGCAACACGTCATATTTTTTTATTCAGGTTCTTTTTTCTCTTTTTTTTCAAGTATAGGCAATATATTTATTTTATTCCAAAAATTATTTTTTTATAGATTTGCATATATAATTTACAATCTCTAATATTGCATAAAGTTTTTTTTTACGCATGATAATATGTTTACCATAAAATTTTATAGTTGTTTAATCTGATCATATAGATTTTACGCATAAAATTTTGTAGTAGTAAGATAAATTTCTCTAAGGTTTTACGCATGGTAAAATTTTATGGTAATTTTTTTACGCATGCGTAAATTTTATAATAGGATGATAAATTTATACGTGAAGTGCGCATTGTTGCCTCCAAAACATTTGAAATATATAATTCTTGAATAGTGTGTCTACAGTTAATAAGTGATCTAATTATGTATACAAATATAATACTTTTGTGTCTTGATGATTGAAATGTAAGAAATAAATTTTGCATTGATGAAAAAATGAAAAAGAAAAGAAAAAGAGATCGAGACCCTTAAATTTTAAGGGTGTCTCAAAGTATATATTTTAATATGATAAATGAATTGCATTAAAAATTATGATAATTATAATTATTTTTAAAAAATATTTTAGAATAATATAATTAAATGTTTTCCGAAATATCATACAATAATAAATCTAACTAAGTCTATATCTAAACTTGTAAGTACATTTATACTTATATTAATGTACAAATAAAAAAAAATATCTATACTAAATCGAATTAAAATATTATAGTGTTGTTAAAAAATTGTGCACATAAGATAATAACACATTTTCCAAAGTGCTATAAAAAATAAATAATATCAAATTAATATTATTTATAAAACTTAACGTTCAATAAATATATTCACATGAATACAAAATTATTACATATGCAATTAATGTGACATTTTATCTAACAATTTAATAACCATGGGTATGTGTAATAATTACAAGGTATAATAATATGAAGTTGCTTTGATATATAATTATTTTACTAGGAATATAATCTAAATTATGCAATGTAATATTATTTATTCAGAAGAGAAAACGTAACACACTATTTTTTGGTGAGTTTATTAATAGTTAATTAGTAACTTATCCTGAGACTTTTTTGAGGAATTAACATTTGTATTAACTCATCTGGAAGAGGTAACAATTTTAAACGTAAAATAGTGAGTTAATTTTTGTATAATTATCTAGATGAGTTTAATGCTATAATTGGCGTTATTCTACAACCAAAAGTCTAATTATAGTCCAACGTAGGTATAGTAATTAATAACTCACATTTATTTTAATTAATACTATTTTTTTATTTTACTTAATATCTTCATTACAATAATAAACAATCTAGACTAATTTTATAGTTAAAATTTTGTTAACGTTAAAAAATATAACATAAATAAGGCTTTCAATTGCCAAACTCATTACAATTGTGATTCAAACTTTATTCTCCTTTTATGTTTCTAATATATAAAAAGATAACCAATTTAATGAATATATCAATATGAAACACATGTTAAATGACTTTTCTCATATGATTATTTTTTTCAGTAAATAAATTGTCCAATGACTTAAGCAGTTTGCTTTGCAATAAGAATCCTATTTTGCTACATATTAAGTGCAAATAGGTCGTTGCATATTTATTCCTTTCATAAAAATCAGTGTACCTTATAAAATCTTTCTAAATTTTTTTTCCAACAGAAAAATTGAGTTCTTGACATTGAATGTTGGGTCAAATCTTGTATATACGTGATTTATTTTCATCACAAAGTTTTTTTATTGTCAAGGGCTATCAATGTTTATAGTTAACATCTAAATAATTGAGAGCATTTCTATCAAACTTAAGTAGGGGGCATCGTGTTACCTACTGTTTTAACTGTAGGATTTCTAATCTATGGTGACTTGATTTAGGAGAGAAAAAAAGTAGCAGAGAGAAAATTTAATATTCACCCTAGATTTAACATCCTACGGTTGATGATGTAGGTAGCATGGTGCTCCCTACTTAACTAGGGAGCACCTACATTAAATTTATTGTAGAATTAATTTAGATATTGAGAAAAAATATACAATTGACTATGGTTAAATTATTAATTGCACAACTAACAGTTTGCCTTTGTACAATGTTATAGCCATAGGTCAAGTATTGAAAAATTATTGTTTGGAGTATTGGATTGATCAACTTTATTTTCCAACCTATAAGTTACTCAATTTAATCATATTTTAGATCACTCAGCTTTTACAAAATCATGATTTGAATTTCACTAACTAAAATTAAGAATACCAAGTAGCACTTGCCACTCATTCAACTTAAAAAACTATATATATATAT
>LTAE01005096.1:13996-29748 GCA_001647135.1 Pontederia paniculata | reverse complement strand
TTCATTTTACATCAACCGACCTGTCCAAGGTTCGACCGACTTTGATGAGTTATTCAACTGACCTTCGTGGGTTCGACCGACCTTTATATTAGGTTCAATTGACCTTCGCTATTTTAGTCATAACTCTCTATACAGATATCCGATTTATGCGATTCTTGATTCTTTCGAAAGCTAACAAAAATGCCTACAACTTTTGTATTCATGACTTGATCCACATCACTCGGTAACATATTCAAAAATGTTGTTGAACTTTGATTAGCATGTTGTGAGTATATGATCCATCCAACTTTGAAACTTCTTAAATTATGATGCATCGAATCATTGAAAGTTTTAAGTCTTCATTCAACCTATCTTTTCATCACTCAAATAACTTATTAGTAAACATAATTCAATCCAAAACATAAAGTAAGATGACCAAATAATAATATGAAGTTTACCACATAGAACTATCTTTTCCAAATTAATCCCTTTTGGATAGTTCTAATTACTCGAGGTTTGTATCATCAAAATATAATGGTTTAATGCATAAAGCCTATGTTCCAACACATTTGGATTCACAATGGGAAAGTATAATTTAATGACATATAAAAACAAAAAATAACTCTAGTGTCCATGTGTTGCAACATCATCATGAGCATCCTATGTTGCACACTTATCCTTCATCAATTTCATACATAATTGAATTGCAAAAGAGATGTACTCTCGTGAGCTATGAAGCTCAATATGTGAATAAATAAAAAATTAAATAAGAATATTTTGACATATCGATATAAGTCATGATAAAATATCTCATCATGAGATTATAGATTAATCATGATAAATGAACAAACATTTATTTGAAATTTAAAAATATGATCAAAGAGTGAACCATACATCAGTTGCTTTTAATATTATATCATACATTACTTTACTTTCATTGCATCACTTTCATCATATGAATTTTACTTTCAACATCTTACATCATATGCACTTTGCATAATTTGCACCATGTGTATTTTACTTTCATTATAATTGCATAAGTTGCATCATCATCATTACATAATCATCATTAATGTTTGCCTCTTTGTTTATGTTCTTCATTATATTTAATGAGTTTGACGATTTTGCGTGTCTGAGAAAAAAATGCTTATTTCTCTTAGGTTATAATTGTCAAAGGTCAGTGGTTGGTACACAAACTATGACAATGCCCTCTAAGAGGAAGAATGCTCAATTTTTTTTGTGTTGCACGGAGGAGAGCGGTCCATGCAAGAGGACCTAAGTAGTTTGACTAAAGTTACACTACTAATCCCTAACATCATCATCATAATATTATTTTACTTTACTCCCGAGAATCAACACATAATGATGACCTCTTTATTAAATCTTATATTCTTTGTCTTATATATAATTATTATACATCATAGGCTCATAATAGAGTATAGACATCATATTATAAATCAATAATAATCATGGTTAATATAAAAATCTCATAACATATATATCATCACTTTAAATAATGATCATGATCATGTAAAATTTTATAACATAAAGCATAATCATGATATGAATATATAATGATCAAGATTCATATGAAGTCTTATAACATTAACATCATCATAATATGAACTAATAAAAATTATGATTCATATAAAGTCTTACAACTTGAACATCATCATGATATGAATGATCATGGTTCATAAAAGGTCTTATGATATAGGCATCATGACATAATGTGAAGCAATAGTGATCGAATTCATAAAAGATATTATGACATTATATCATCATATAATTACTTTATACTTATTAATCAAGATGGTACATTAGAGGACCATACAAAGAGTTGAATAATCATATGAAATAATTAATCATATTTTAGAGATAAAATTAAAATCTTTGAGCATTCATATTGAAGATGAATCACATAGTAAGGTAATAATAAAATTATTTCATGTCAAGAATTTAACAAGGACATTGAGTTATCCTAAATTTGATATAGAATTATATATGTCACATGAGAGATTATGTAGCCGTCATATAGATTATGAGTTTATGACATCTAATTATAGATTTGGAATGATCACGAAAGTCATAATTTATTCATATAATTACTCTTAGGATTAAGAGATAAATAATATGATTCATCATAGTTGTGAACATACAATATCATGAAAATTCATTTATAACATTTTAACAATGATAAACAATACCAAATACAACTAATTTTAACAATTTCAAATAACATATTTTTTTTAGCATGAACAACTTTAACACAATGTCAATATAAAATTTATAGATGTCCATTTAGAATAATTTTAATTTTTATTTAAAATATACTCCCAAAAGATTGACATATAAATTTTTTATATTTTATCATTTTATAATTTATTCAAAAAAAATCATACAATATCGCTTATCAATTTGATATCGAGAGTTATGATATCTGAGCATTAAAACATCTATAACTCCTTATATAATTATCCGTTTCAGCGCATTTCAAATTCTAACACAAGATCACTCAGAGATATACTGTTCCATAAATTTTATTTCATAATTTTGCTATTTTATTTATAATATATTTTACAATTCACACACGCTGCATTTTGAGATAACATGACACAGAGTTAGAGTTTGTTTGACTAATCTTATAAGTAGGTTAAGATTACTTATAAGTAAATTTTAGAAAATCTCAATCTTTGGTAACTAAAAAATATACTTATAAGTTGTTAGGTAACTACTAAGTTGAAAAAAAATAAGTAGGATCCCCCTACTTATTTTTAAAGTTATTGGCTTATTAGTTTTAATCAACTATATTACTCTTTTATCCATATTTTTTAATATTATTATCACATAACTTTAAGGGTATATTAGTCAAGTTTTATTTTAACAAATATTATAACTACTTATTGATATTATCAGCATTTTTATCCAAACATATAACTATTTATATTTTAAAATAAGTATCAACACTTAAAATACTTATCAACATTAGTGCTTATCAGGTAAGCCAAATAGACGCTTAGTATTTCACTCACTCTATAGACTCATATTGTGATGAAATAAGTTTTTGTTGAAAATAAACTTTGAGGACTATGCTTGTATAATTTTTAGACGAGTATGATCTATTCAAAATATATACTATAAATCTCGACAAAATTAAATTACGTATATCTAATAATACAAACATTAGATCTCATTAATTTATGATATTAAAATTATATATATATATATATATATATATATATAGATGTGTATTTTTATTTTAAATAATTTTTAAATATTAAATATCATAAGATCAAATTCTAGATAAATACTTTTTTATTNAAAATTATATATATATATATATATATATATATATAGATGTGTATTTTTATTTTAAATAATTTTTAAATATTAAATATCATAAGATCAAATTCTAGATAAATACTTTTTTATTTAGGTTTCATCTATTTTTTTGAAGAATCGAAAAATATTCTCGCTACGAAAGATTCCCAAATTAATAACTTTATTTTATTAAAAAAATTGAAATGATATATCATTTGTCGATGTTCCGCGAGCGATTTTTATTTAGCTAGTGAGAGATTAGAGAGAGTGGCCACCTCCACGTTTTTTTATCGGGTAGTTACAAACTGACCATAGGTAAAACTATTTTTAAATTTAAATTAATAAATTGCTAATGCAATTTTGTAATGCGACAAAAGGTGTCCCACCCAATTTACGGGATGGGACCTTGCCCACCACTCAGTCCAACTCTTATCCAATAACAAGCCCTGTGGGCCCACTCCAAAGTACAAAAGGCCTTCTTGAGTCGAGTACGTACTCGCATATTTAAGAACCCGAAACAAATCCAACAAAAATAAATAAATAAAACAAAGGCGGAAGAAGGAAAAAGAAAAAAGAAAAACAAAAAGAAAGAGTAGAAGAAACAACGCGCAGATGGGAGAAGAGCGAAACGAAGGAAGAGGTCTCGTCGCGTCGTCCCTATAAAAAAAAAGCTTGTTACCCGGAACCCATGAACAACGAAGGAGGCGGCTCCATGACATGGTCGAGGGTCGGGAAGTCGGCGCTCGGCGTTGCTGCTCGCTGCCTGCTGCTCTGCTTCACCGCCTCCCTCGCCCTCAAGGTCGACGGCCGCATCTCCTGCTCTTGGTGGTCAGTTCTCGATTCCGTCCTCTCCTTGCCTCTCTCTACCTGCGCCTACGTCGTTGTGTTCATTTGCATTAGCCAATGTTTCCTACATGCGTGGTATCGTGGGAAAGTGCTCATCGCCTGGGATTGGCAATGTCAGAGTTGAGGAACAATTTTTTCCTGGGGTTTGAAAAGTCAGAACTTGAGAAAAAAAAATTTCGCCTGGGGTTTGAAGTTCAAATTTTCCTTTTAGACCTTCATCTATCACGGGCTTTTGGATTCAATGTTTCTGAATTGAGGTCATACGTGGATTCATTTGGAAGAATTATGCGTGTCATGGTTGTGAATGAAAAATTATTAAAAACTTGATTGCTTCCCCTTTTTGGCCTCAATTGACTGGTTGATGAACTGATAAAGATTGTGATGTTTGCAGCATATGACAAGTGTACTTCAGAAGGAGCTAAAACGTTGAAGAGAAAAAAAAAATTGGTTTAATAAATTCCTGTTTCCACCACTTTGAGGTTATATATCAAGCTAGATGTACAAATCATGCAGCTGGTCATTGAGCCAAAGATAATCCATGTCCGACATTCCAAAACACACATGCGCGCACACACACGCCGCCAACCTGCAAATCTCATCAGTTTTTCTTGAAACGTAAAAAAGACTATTTTAATGTTAATATTGTTGATTCTTTGTTTGTATCATACCACTATTTCTCGTAATAAATGTAAGGCTAAATCTTTTCCCATCGCTGTGTCTGATCTGTGAGAGTTGGAATTCCTTTTTGACTATTCGCAAAGTAATTATGTTTCATTATACGTGGATAATGACTTATCTCATTAGATCTTTAAGTTTGTAAAATGAGCAACTCAAGATGAATAGGACATAGTCTAAGGTTAAGGTCCTATCTCATGTTTTGCTATGAATGTAAGGCCAAATCTTTCCCATTTTCATCAATATATTGTCATTGGAATTCCTCCTTGACTCTTTGCAAACAACTTATGTTTCATTTTGTTTTGGTAAGAGATACCCACTTATCTCACCAGATATGTAAGTTTGTAACAATGAATAACCGAACTTCTTGAACTCTAGAGTGTATGTAGAATAGTTTCTTGGCTCATAGAATCTTATTGGGAAGGCGGAGAGTTTATATACTGAATAAATATAATACTAATATACTATAAACATCAAGTACATCTCTTTATTGAGCATAAAAAATGTATAAACATCACCTTTTCAACTCATTGTCTATTTTGATGATCTTCATTCTTAGACTTTGTTTGGCATGTACTAGTGGTTTGAATAGTTAATAGAACGACAAGTGGATAACGATTAGCGACTAACGAGTTAATTTATTGAATTCAATAAAAGTGTTTGGCAAATGTAGCATTTGAATTAGTCGATGGATATAAAATGAATATAAATAAATATTTGAATAGTTTGAATTATTACATGTATTTTCCCCTCAAAAAAGAGAAAAACCTATCCTAAATTAAATAAATTATTTTTATTTTAACTATTTTAATATAATAACAAATAAATAATTAACCAAATAATTTATAAATTAATAAATAATAAAGTGGTCACATGATATAAAAAATAAGTGTACCACACAAATAGTAATTAATAATGAAATATTTTGAAGGTATAAATAAAAATAAATTTTCAACACGTTAGTAGCTACCTTAGATGTTGATAAATGTTGGATTTCGATCGCTTGTTGCTGTTATAATTGTACTTACCAAACACCTTAATAGCGTGTTGGCTTGGTCAACAGTCAAGTCAAGACACTTGCCAAACAGTGGTTAGACTAATTTTATTATATAAAATGAAAAATCATACAAACTTATATGACTTTTATGATTAGAATTTAAGAGTTTATGTCACATAAGATTCTGTGTCGATTTGATTCGTTTTACTGGCCTAAACTTTTAAACCTGTAAGTTTAAGAGTTGATTCCAGAGTTTAACAATCTTGTGAGCAATTCAAGGTGAAAGGGAAGAGCTAAGGTTGAGGTCCTAACTCATCAACTTAATGTATACTACTCAATACTCACAAGTTGTGACTCATAATTAGCTTTTTACATGATCTCATCTGATTCATGGTCTTGCAGGATTATTTTTGCCCCTCTTTGGCTGCTTCATGTTGTTGCTGCTCGCCACAGATTTTCCTTACCTGCTCCATCATTTCCTCATGGTCGTCATGTAAGTCGAATGTGTCAAATTGTGCTATAATATTCCTCTTCTCCACATGTGACCACTGTGCCAAGGTTTCAAGTCTATGTTCCTTCAAACATGTATGTTTTAATACGGAAGAACTGATTTTTGAACAGTGGGCACCTTGCCATTCCATTGTTGCAACACCGCTACTTATAGCATTTGAGCTACTCCTCTGCGTACACCTTGAGAACGATAATTGTAGGTGACAAAGAGACTTCTAAAACTTCTGGATCATTTAATTATATTTATTTTTATTATTACACCATCATTGATAAATACATTGGGTCAAGATATTTATTTCCTTGGTTTTTGAATAGTGGATCAAAGCCGCTCCTGCATGATCAGCTATCTCATTTATTGTATGACATTTTGCAGCTCAAACTAAATCACCAGTCAACTTAAAGATTGTATTCTTTCCTTTGTTGGCCTTTGAGTTAACAATTCTCATTGATAATTTCAGGTAACTCTTTATTCATTCACCATTGAACTTTTCTCCAGACATGATTTTTCTTTCTCTAAAAGAACCGAATCAAGATATTGCAAAACTTCATTTTGAGTTATCATGCAGATGACTATTTCGTGATTGAAGGAATTGCTATTGTGATAGATTGATGTAGCTTTGAGGACATCAGGGTCCACCTCATTCTACATATTGAAATTTTCGTTACCGCATGTCTTGTTATGTTTGATAGTCCTCAAAATAGGCAACTCTCAGAGTACGTGTGAGTGTATTTGCTGTTTGTTCTTTCTGTATACTGTCTGATCTGGGTCTAGCTGCTGTTTCATTACCGCATGACTTTCTGTAAACTCTGAATTTTCTAGTTTTAAACCAAATTGCTTGTATAGAATAATTTCTTTTTTTTTATTTTGGTACAACTTTTTGGCATATTAAAAGCTGGGTGTTCCATTATCATGTTTCTCTTATGGCTTGATGTACACAACTTTGATTGTTTCCTTTTTTATTGAAAGACGAGAAATTGGGGGCAAATTAGATGTTCATTTTCAACCCAGGATCTCTAAGGATATTCCTAGAACCTCATAAGTTTAGTATATTATCCCTTGTCCTCTGTTGGACTGTTTTCGGAGGAAAATGAACCTCGGAGGGCAGTTATCATTGTAGGTTATACAATAATTGTCCAGTTGTCTACATCTGGAATATTTTTTTCAGTGATAAACAGAATAAAAGTCCTAAATTTTGGCTGTTTTCTTACTTTATCATTCTATGTTACTCATGCATTATGTACAGGATGTGTCGGGCACTGGTTCCTGCAGATGGAGATAGCATAGATAGCGAAATTCTTTGGGAGATACTTCCTGTAAGACTTCCACTTATGTAAATTCTATGTTATGACTTCTGATTATGATGAATTGATGCTGTTTATATCTTCCATCATTCCTTTGTTTCTTTCTCTTTTTCTTTATTACTTATGCTTTTCTTATTATTGATTCCTGCAACTGCAGAAACTTCTTTGCAAATGGCAGCTTATGTTCAATGAGATCTGAATCCTTGTTGCATTATTCTGTATCTTTTACATGTCACCCTTTGGTTTTACGATTTAGAACCTCAAATGTTAAGTTTCGAAAACTACAGGTTTTGCTTAAAGTTAAAAAAATTAGTTCATGAAATCATCTTAAGTAGCAGGTTATGCTCAAAAGTATGATATTTGCTTCTTTTCTGCTCACTCTGCAGAAAACAGAACCTTTTTCCTGTTGTATATGTTCTTTCGCGATAAAAGACTCAAAGATACACAGTCTATTGCATGCTTACGTTCCTTGTATCGTCGTTTATTTTCATTATGTTTGTCTCTTCATGGAGTCATGAAGCACCATTACATCAAAAACCTATATTGACTTGAATGCTTCTTTACTTCTATGTCTGTAAATGAGCATCTATAAATTTCAATGCAGTAGTCTATCATAACAATATAAAATATCATGATATTGGATTAAACTAGTTATTAAATAATGAAATTTTAAATAGTTGGTTCTTTTGTGGAAAACAATCGTGCAATAGTTTGATAGAAACAATCTTAATGCAATGCTTTGCACCAAAGTTTTTTTGAAGAAAATAAATGTTCCATTAATCTATTTCTCCAGTAAATTAGACTTCTCGGGGAAGCAAGCATTCAAAAATCTCAAGCTATCACTCTAAAAAAAACCCCAAATTATTTCTTTTCAGTATTATGTCTAAATAGCGGTAAAACGTCACAATTTCATCAATGTTTAAAATAGAATCAATTATGTTCTTTGCATTCTTTGAAGTTGACTGATAACCAATTCTCTTTCTATTTATGTCTTAGCACTTTTGGGTGGCAATCTCTATGGTGTTTCTAATTGCAGCTACTTCATTCATGCTTCTTAAACTATGTGGTAAATTGGTATCTTCACTTGGTTTCTTCAATTTCATCATTGTTATTGTCATATTAGGATTACCCTTGGTCATTCTTACCTCCCTTTCTTGTTATATACACTATCAATCATTCTTTATTTGTGCAGAAGGTTGTCATGATTTGATACCATCATTAATCGCCAATCACCTATGGTTTGGCTGTTTAGAGAACTTGGTTGGCCAAGTTGTATTTAGAGTTTGATTATGGATTTTAAAATTAGTTTATTGTTCCATAGGGTATAGTATATTTGCCCTGCTTGGAACTTTCAGAGGTTAGACTTTAAATGTAACTAAACCATGAATCCTCTATTTGTTGCTTACATGAAAAGCTTCTTATGCACCAGTTCAATTGCAAAAAAAAATAAGATGTTGTAGAGATTTCTCTAACAATGTCGGTAAAGAAATTATGAATAATGTTAATTAGGATATTCTTCTCTTTTCATTTCTTTCCTCTTTTTGCTAATTTCAAATGTCACTTTGTTTCACATCTCCCTCTAAAGAAAGAGTATCTTTTGAATTTTCATTTTCTTACTTTTGTTTCCTCTTGCCTTTGATTATTTTATTTTCTAATTTCTATATCTATCTTCTATTCCTCTTTTCTCATTGAATTCCCAAGTAAATGTAATTTTTCTCTTGTTCTGCCCACCAATCTTCATTTCTTCAACTATATCTGTATTCACAGTCCATGTCAATTTCATCATTCAGATACACTGTGTTCTCCTTTTTCAGTTCTGTTTTTCACTCCCATGCTTGTTTTGGACATTCTCATTTTGTTGTCTTCTTCACATCGAGACTGGCGAGATTGAAGTTTTGTAGGTTTCATTGAAACTCCATAAACTCGTATCATAACGTTAGAGAAAGATAAATATGTTTTGAAGAAGAATTTATCTCCTTCAGATAAGATATTTTTTTTTTCAAGATCCAAGATTATTGATTTATTATACGTATTATTATTACTATCATCATTTTATTTTTAAAATTTCCATAGAAATATGATTGTCCAAACAAAAAAAAAGGAAAAATGGGAAAAAAGCTACACAATAGGTGTAACAAAATAAAAAAAAACTACCCAATTGGATTTGATCCCAAAATGTTGACCAATACATGTTAGCCA
Source organism: Pontederia paniculata (assembly GCA_001647135.1). Classification (NCBI taxonomy): domain Eukaryota; kingdom Viridiplantae; phylum Streptophyta; class Magnoliopsida; order Commelinales; family Pontederiaceae; genus Pontederia; species Pontederia paniculata. The sequence goes on along the minus strand of LTAE01005096.1, from coordinate 19,919 downwards.
TAATACCATAGTAGTCTACTTGCTCATAATTGTAGAGTCTAATACTTATGCATAGGAGATTCAATGATTCAACTCATGGTTTTGAATGAGTTTACTATCACTTATGATTTTACTGTGAGTTAGATCACTTTTCAGTCCTAAACTCATTAACAAGTGATTCATGATATTGACAAGCTTGCTCTAAATTAGGCTGTTAACCAAATGATATGTGAAGAGGAGGCAGTAATTAAGCTTCCATGTCCTTCAGTCAGTATAGCTTATGTTTTTATTCTCGATTATGATTGAACTTTCCATATTATTAAAAACAGACCTTGTTAACTTAATCTGTTGTAATTCACAGGCGACATAGGCACCTTAGGCTGGTGGGACATATTTACTAATCTTGGGTACTATCTATTATGCTACATAACTGAATTTGTTTTCATTGCGGAATGTCTTTAAACTGGCGATTATATTCTTCATTTGAGCAGGTTTGCAGAGTGTTTTGCTTTTCTTGTGTGCACAAAGTGGTCCAACCCAAATATACACAGAGTGTCTCAGCAATGTGAAGCAAGGTCAATTGATTACTTTAACCTGAACAGTAGCTTCTCGACAGAAGATCATGATGAAGATCGTTTATGTGGTCTACAAGACATAGGAGGCCATATAATGAAAGTACCTCTTATACTTTTCCAGATTCTTCTATGCATGCGCCTAGAGGTATCCTTTACTCAGAGGGAGACATCATTATTTGCATTGAAATAACCACGAAATTGCACCCTCATCCATTTTCCTGTGTGATATAATCAAGCTTTCTCATAAATTCATCAGTTGAGTGAAGTATATATTGCTCGCTCCACACGAACATATGCAGCATTATTTGTTATGTGGATATCACTGTAAAACCTAATTTCAATTAACAAAGTTTGTCTAAATGATAACTTGAATTTAGAGAATTTAGTATTCATGTTTGTTTCTACTCAATGCTACTAAGTCAGTTAATATTGCTCGCTCTACTAGCACAAATGCAGCATTATTTATTTTGTGGATGTCAATGTCACTGAAACTCAATTTCAATATAATAAAGTTTGTCTGTTTCTACTCTAAGTTACCAGTTCATTGAGTAATATTGCTCACTCTACATTCACAAATGCAGCATTATTTGTTATGTGCGTAGCACTGTAAAACCCAATTTCAAAAACTTAATAAAGTTTATCTAAGTGATAACTTGAACTTATAGATATAGCATTCAATCATACATACTCTTCTACTCAGTGTTACCAATCGACAAGATATAATGTTATCTCAGTTCTAAGCAGGCTTTAATTAAGTCTGTCAATGGCTGTTCCCAAGTCTTCTGGCTATCTTTTCCATGTTTCTTCCAAATAAAACCCAATTTTTATAGATTGGCTTGTCCATCTTTGACAAACTTTATATTGTATTCATAAAATATATTATATACCTTCTCCTGTCTCAAAAAAATAGATATTTTCTGCCAACTCGTTGTATTTACGCAATATGATTAATCAAATGGAACCTACTGCTAATATATATTTTACATTTATGGCAGATCATCATTTATTCAATAATGATTATTTTAGAGAACACATCCATTTCTTGACATCTAAACCCATATCATAAGTGCCACATCTTACATTCTCATCACGTATAAATATTATATATGCTGCATGAGTCCATTAGTTCATGATATGTGTTGTGTCGCTGGTAACTATCCTCACTTTTTTCCTTATTTTTTGAGAAGGCACTATTTTTCTTATTCATATATGAAGATAGCACACACTATTTTCTTGAGTGATAGTCGACATATGCATAGAGTTACCAGAAAATGCTAACTGGGATGCTTGTTTTATGTAAATGAATCAAACACTGGATTCTGAATACCATGCTGTTTTTCCAGGGAACCCCAGCTAGTGCTCGATACGTACCAATTCTTTCTCTCTTCTCGCTCATATTTCTCTTACAAGGTGCTGGAATCGTGTTTGCTAGTTGGAGGTTGGCTGAGAAGCTTGTTCTATTATTCTATAATAGACCACATAAAGAACAATATATTGCATTCTCTTCAAGAGCGTATGAGTGTTTTGCATTCATACATCGTGGATCAAGGTATACTTTGAGATATTTTACCTGCAACACATGCATTTTGATAGATTTTACCCCTTGCTATGAAACTTATTAATTTATCTTTTTACTCATCACAATAACAAAGTACTTAAAAAAAGATAGTTTGATGTTTTTACTTAAACACAGACTTCTTGGATGGTGGTCTATTGATGAAGGGAGCAAAGAAGAGCAAGCACGCTTGTACCACGAAGGAGCTACTGGGCATGTACTTTTTGTTCAAGTCATTTCTATTACTAAAATATCCTACTCCTCTTGCCAAAAGATTAATATGATGAGATGGGACAATAATTTCATTGTATACAATTAGAATGATGATAATAGGTCCTTCAAGGATGTTGGTCTGGTATTCTCATGTTATGGCTTGTCGATTTATATATTTTTGTGTGCATGAGACTTCATTTTGGGAAATGTCTTAAGCCATGCCGTCTAGTGGGTTGACTTTACTGCTTAACCAAGTTTGACATCATGTAATATATTGATGGATCATTTAAGTGACCAGAGAACATTATGCTTGCTTAAATCAAAATCAAGCATTACAAGAACTTTTTATTATCACAACTTTGGTCAGTGTTGATGTTATTTTGATTGATATCATTTATTTTCTGTAGGACGTCCTTTCCTCTCTAAAAGAAATTTATTGTTTGTAGGAGCTCCCAATTATTTCAGACGATGTAAAAAGAGAATGTACATTGTGCATGTGTTTATCACTCAAATTAATTGAGATATTTGTTAGTTAAAGCATACCATCTCCTCTAAGAAAACTTGCCATCTTCATAATAGAAATTTAATATCATTGTTATCAGTATAACTTGGTATTCATCATTTCTCTAAAAAATCTTGGTATTCATCGTGTGTACCTTTTTTCTTGTATTGTAAAACTATTGTGCATAACTTTTCAATTTAAAACTTGGAAGTACTTTATTGCTGGGCCATTTATGCTCTAATTTCTGTTATTGAAGTAATAAAACTGAACTTCATAACCTTTAAAAAAAAAACTGAAGTTCATAACCTGTTAAGCTTAATTATATGCTTTTGCAGAAATAAAGAATATCATCTTGCAGGATTACATGCATCATATATTTCTAATGTAAAATGATATTATCCTGAATTAATTTACAATGTCTCAACTCCCATTAATCATTAACCTTTTGTACATTAGCATTCCTTGGCAATACATGCATTAAATGCATATTTCTTTTATATGTTCTTGTACAATGTATGTCGCATGCATCTTCTCCTTATGGTACTAGGACATCCATCCATTGATGGAAACTTGTTAAGGCGGTCACATTAATAACAGAAATGATTACTAGTTATTAATAGTTCAAATTGTTGTTACTTCAGACTACTAGCTATTAGTTCTTTTCTATGGGATGTTGATGCTTGAGTTCAAGTTTCACATGGACCCGGATGTACAATCTGTTACAAAATTGTTTTTTATTTCATCATTTTGCATGTTAGGGTAAAACCAATTACAAGTTGTGATAATTAGGATATATCCTATCAGAAGAAATTCCTGGTACCATGTTCTACAACTGCCGAGAATAGAAAAATCTGCAATTATTGCAATACCATATTCATGTTGTGTGGTTCCCTTGTTTACGCGTTAGAAAGGATAACTAAGGAAATGGGACAGGTTTTCTTTCTCCAATGAAAATGATATCTGGATATCTGCACATTTGAGAAATCTTTGATGTTGTTTGATTGTGTTTGGTTTCTCTCGTTCTTTTTCCTTTTTCATTTTTCCCTTTATTAGAGAACAGAAGATTTAGAAGGTTCTGTAACTCTGGAACTACTATGCTATTTTGATAAGCTCTTGTCCTTTTGCCCCCCTAAATTTTATGAGTAACCTTTATGATCCTTTGATGTAACCTGCAGATATAACACTTTTTGTATTCTTTCACCTGAGGTTGTGAAGAAGATGTCCAAGAAGGACCTGTGTGAGGAGGTCAGTTTTGCTTAATTCTACCTCATTCCACTATATATTAGACATACTTTCAAGTTTTATCAGTTAGTAGTTATATTTTGGGCGAAGCTTTGCTACATCAATCCTCAGTGAATATTTTTCATTTAACTTCAGATTCGGCAACTGCAAGCAGCACTGGCTGAACAAACTGAAACCAGGAAACACAGTCAGCAGGCATATGAGAAGCTTCAAAATGTAATAGAGATATTCCACAACTTTTAGAAAATTTTAATAACTTCAATAAATACATTTTTGATAATTTAATGTGGATTTTCCTTGAGCTTCTTGTGTCCAAATCTTTGATTTTTACTTGCATTAAACTTTGAACATTTTAACATAATCAAAGAAGCTGTTTCTCATAGTTACAGAGTTTTCATCGATCTAAAATTGAATTTCAATTTTGTACGAGAAGATTTTTTCATGTTTGAGCTTTTTTTTGGGGAGCTTTTAGTTACGGAGCTGGAACATCCCCCTATGAATCTTAGTTAACCACTTCTATTGAAATTGCTGATTTTTTTCCCCTCAGATGGTTGTTTTGTCCTTTTGCTTTTTTTTCTTGGACAGATGCTGATATGGGATTCTTTTTATAGTGGATCTGAAGGTCTGATGCTTCTTGATATATTTGCTTTTCTTACATTATTTGTGATATCCTTATTCTTGACTTTTTTCTTCTTTTCTTGCGGTTATTGTTTCTGCCAACTAGAGATTATTAGTTTTCTGAACATGGATCCACCATTCTCTTTCTAGGACAAGATTCTATGCCGGGTTTGTTTTGAAGAGGAGATTTGTGTGGTTCTCATTCCTTGCCGGCATCGTGCTCTTTGCAAGTAAGATTATTGAGCTCATGCTCTTCTCATTCAACTAATATGACATATTACTTCATAAAACAGAACCTAGGTGTATAACTACCTCATTTTGCAGCATTTGCATGTTCACATTCATTGTTCTGGGGATATGCTTCTAAATTCTTTTGTTCCTGATACTGGAGTCTGATTAGTTCTCAGTGCAACCTATCTTATGATTTTGCAGACCTTGCTCTGAAAGATGTATCAAATGCCCAATTTGTCGTGTCGACATTGAGGAGATAATGCAACTATGTGATGTATAAAAGCGATCAAAACAAAAATTTCATTTTTGCGTAACGTGCAATCTACAAGATGGCATTCCTGTTATGTACAAAGTAGGATTGTTAACATAACCTTTTGCCGCAGTGAGTGACTACATCTTAGGTGGCTCAGGGAATGCCAATCAAGAAGAAGACAAGTGAATTGTTGACTGATGTACAGGATTGACATACAATGGCGTTTGGGTCTTACAAAGTTATACTGTTTCATGTGAAACTTGGAATTATAGACAAGTAGAAGTTGTAAATTTTTTAGTTCTGAGGTTGATAAATTATCTGTGATTTTTGCCTTATCTGCTGTAATCAAAATACTGATGATCAAGATGATAGAAGATGTTGCCATCGGAAGTTTCTTTTTTCCTTCTTCCTGTTGTTATTTCATGAATTCGATGAATTCTCCTTGAGAACTGAGGATTACATGCACCCTTCACATTGCTGAGAAGTTCAAATTGCTGGTTGTCTTGATTCTGAGCTGTGGCATATAAAATTTAACACAAGCTGCTTTTCAGGTCATCTCCAGTCAGCCATCATGTTTTATCAGGATGCTGAAGAATATGGAGGGCGAGAGGTTTTCTTGAAGCACAAACTCTTGTTTTATGAAGAATAAATGTGATGATGATGATGATGATGATGATGATGATGATGATGATAATAATAATAATAATAATAATAATAATAATAATAATAATAATAATAATAATAATAATAATAAT
>LTAE01005096.1:0-13988 GCA_001647135.1 Pontederia paniculata | reverse complement strand
TGATGATGATGATGATGATGATGATGATGATGATGATAATAATAATAATAATAATAATAATAATAATAATAATAATAATAATAATAATAATAATAATAATAATAATGTCTTTGCTGAGTACTTAACTCTGATGCTATTGATATAGTTTAATTAGCTTTGTTGACTGAATCAACCATACGATAGGGAAAGGTCTTTGTGACGGTAGAATGATGGGATAGATCTTGGTCCAAAAGCATATAAAAGCCACATGGAGCTTAGCTGTGGACAGACATCCATGAATTATTACCTTTAGAGATGTTACATAAACCTGAGGTTGGGTCGGATGAGAAATCCGATCAAGTCCTAGATTTCGAATGGAAACCAATAGATGATATATGATCTAGAATCAAGATTCCAACCTCTATCTATCATATTACAAACATGATATATGTAAAAGTGATAATCTCATGAAAACATTTCAATCACTACAACCAAAATATTTGACCAAATAGGATCATTCAGTTCCTATAGAAACATATCATTATCTCAGCAAGATTTTTTGGTCGGGTCGAGTCCGACTGATTTAGATAATCGATTTCTTAGAAAATTGACTCGTTAATATTTTGTTTGAATTTTCGATCGAGTTGAAATTCATAATTAACATTAGTTGTCTATCAATCAATACTTAGATTGATGAATCTAGTGATGATAATGATGCCCACAAGCGCAACAGAAAAACACAGAGAGGAAGAGGGGGAGTGCATGTGATCAGTTGTGGAGCTTGACGTGGGACAGACGAGGCAAGAACTGTCGAACCAGCTGTGCCCCTCGTACAACCATGAATGACATGTTAAATGCAAAAGAGAGAGGTTGGCTTGGTGCTTCCATCACTCGATCGGCGATCCGGAAGCACAGCACACGCCTTGGGAAAGCCGAGCAAAGCAAAGTGGATCAGCAGCAGCTGCGCACACAGAGATGGACGACACAGACAACAAGAGGCTGATGAGTGCGTCTGGTGTTGTGTGGACTGCATGCATGCGAAAAAGAGGTGTGATATGATCTCCAATGTGTCGATATGTGACCATGGAAATGCCATTTTTGAGGGCACCGCCCCCCTCATGCAACCATGTTCCACCTCTTTTTCCTCGTGAGGTTGACATGGACTCCCATGTAATAAATAAATAAATATATATTATATATATATATATATGTAAAGCAAATGGAAGCAAAACACATGATATGCACAGTGATGTATGCCTGCTCTCGTGCACATTCCGAGTGCATCGCCACCGATATTGATTTCGACACCTAGTCATTGTCATTGTCATTGTTTTTCCCAAATGTAAACCCCCAAAATGTTATTGATCAGATTTTATAAGTTTTGGTGGTTTTCTTGCTTCTCTACTTTAGTTTTTTATACACTTGTCTCTTTTTCTTAAAATAATTTTTTGACATTACAGAAGGATCTCATATTACAATCATGATCTCTATAAAGCAAATCCAAAAATTCAATACCACGTTACTTTTCGAAATGGGGGCACCAAATATGCAACGTTAAGACGTAACAAACTTGATTTATATGGTCTCAAAAAACATCTTCTCATTTGTATATTTGTTGGTCATTTATATTTGATGTTATCACATAAACTTAAGTTATATACTAGTCAGTAAAATATATAGATGAATAAATAACATATTATTGTTATAGATATTATCGTAACCTTTTCATTTTGAAATTTGAATAGCAGTAACAAAAGATGAACAAACACCACCAAAAGATTGCGAACAATAGCAACAATGCCAAAAGATCCGAATAACAATCAATAGGAGAATTAACAAAATATGAACAACGCTGCTAGAAGATCCGAACAGCAACACCAAAAGATCCGAATAGCATCAATAGGAGAATCATAATCTTCAACATACCCCCTCAAGTCCGACATTCCTTTGGAAGAAGTCGAAACTTGTCATGGAAAAAGAGAAAACGATGCCTAGAGAGAGGTTTTGTCAAAACATTTGCTAATTATTATTTGGAGGAAGTAAAATGGACTAAAAGTCTCCGTCCAACAACCTTGTACAATAAGAAGATAAGATTAGCCATCAAATATGTAGTGCCCAAATCATCACACAATATAATAGGAGCCGTGGGGACTAGAGAGAAAAGTTCATTAATAATAGATCTTAGCCAAATTAATTTTGTTGTGACATCGGTCGTGGATCGATATTCAAACTCTGTAGAGGATCGGGAGATGGTGCAATATTTACGTGTTGACTAGGAGACCAAATTTGAATTGAGATAAATAAGATATCCACCAATTAATTTTTGATTAGTTAAGGATCATGCCCAATATGCGTTAGAAAATGCATATAGGACATTAGATGAGTTTGGAGAGATAGCCATGACATAGTGAGCAGTAGCTTTGAGATGACGCAAAATTCTCTTAACAACTTGCTAATGAGAAGACAATGATTGTTGCATGAACTGAATGACATTGCTGACAGCAAACACAACATCATGGCGAGTGATAGTTAGGTAATTGAGATAACCCACTCTATGTCTATAACGTTGGGGATCAAGTAACATGTCTTGGTAGTGAGGAGCTAGTTTGCATGAAATGGCCATGGGAGACCCGACATCCTTTCAGTGTTGAAGCTTGGCATGAAGGAGAAGATTTGAAATATATTTCTATTGAGACAACATTATCCCTTTTTTATACTTGAGGACCTTAATGCCAAAGAAGTGAAGAGGTTCAAAATCCTTTAAGGCAAAGAATGCATCCAAGTGCTTGATTAGAGAATCCAAAATGATCATAGTCGAACTTGTTATCAACATTCCATCAACATATACGGGAGTGAATATAGCAACATTAGAATTATGAAACACAAAAAAAGATGTGTTAGTTTTCGACGACACAAAGACAAACTGAAGTAGTGCATGGTGCAATTTGTGAAACCATGCTCGAGGAGCCTGCTTGAACCCATATAATAACTTGGGGGAATGACAAACATTGTTAGGGCCATATAATAACTTGGGGGAATGACAAACATTGTTAGGGCGATCAATGTCATGAAAACCCAAAGATTGTTCCATGAAAATTGTTTCAGTTAGATCTCTGTGAAGACAAGCATTACTAACATCTAATTGCTTAATTGGCTAGTGAGGAGTGACCACAAGGCTAAGGACTAGGCGAATAGTAACTGGCTTTACTACTAGGTTGTATAGTGATAGGTGACACCCGATTTTTTTATGAAAACCCTTTAGCAGCAAGACATGCTTTGTAACAATCAATAGAACAATTTTACTTGTATTTGGTTCGAAAGATTTATTAGCCAATGATACTCATATCAAAGCAACAAGGTATTAACTTCCATGTGCTTGTGCTAATAAGGGTATTCAGTTCAGACTCCATGGCCGTAGGCCGATGAGAGAATTTTGTTGTGGTGGTGTAACATGTGTGCTCTGATTCAGTGGAGGAGGGTGATGGAATGGTTGCTGCCATATTACATAACTTATATCCTGCCAAGGACAGATAATTAATACGTGTTTTTTGGCGAAGACTTGACCTAGTTTAAGGGGAGGCTTGAAAAGTTGTGCTCTAGTGTTGACAGATAAGGGCAACGAAAGGACATTATTTGGAGAAGTGAAAGAAGGAGTAGGTTGGGATAAGGGTGATGGACTCGGTGAATTCATGACTAATGGAATCCACAACCAAGGGACATGTGTCAAACTACCAAGAATAGAGAGTTGAGATGTTGAATTTAAAGTGGAATTTCGAAAAGGAAACAATACTTCATTAACTAAAAAATACTGTGCCATAAATAGTTTATCAAAAATAAGATCATAATGATGATAGCCGTTATGATGTTGTGAATAACTAAGAAAAATGCAACATGAAGATGGAAATGTGAAAGTTTGTTTGTTGTAAGGAAGGAGGTATAAAAAAACAACACAACCAAATACCTAGGAAATGTGTAATCAAGTGAACAATTATATAAGAGAAAAGAAACGGGAAGAACCATCAAGAAAAGTAGTGGGTAAATGGTTTATGATATAAACAAAGGTGTTGAAAGCAAAATGCCAAAAGCGTAGAGGCATGGATGAGTGTGCAAGGAGCACAAGACCTGTTTCTATAATATGGCATGTCTTGCACCCAAAAGATCCATTCTAGGCATGTGTGTGATGACATTAAACCAATGATGTATGCACATTCATAAAATGGGTTGTGAGACATTTAAACTCGCCTTCATTATCCTATTGAGGGTTGCGAATAAACAAGATAAATTGTTTGTCAACATATTTTTGCAATTGAATAAAAAAGCATAGACATCAAATTTGCAAAATGATGCATGATAATTTAGTCATCTTTCAAGTCTTTGCATTAGACTTCTTCGGTCGCCCACTGATGCTATGAAAAATACTTCATAGCATATTTAATTTAATTTTCGCTAGTTTCATTGTCTCATGCATCATTTGTCTAATAATTCATTTCATTCTAGTTTTCAGAGTCAGAGTGTTCATAATGTCATGTGTTTTTATGTCTAGAGTATTCGAAAAAGTGATGGAGGAACACCACAACGAACTAGAGTTATTTTGCAGGCCAATTCAATAAAAAGTATCATTTCACGATTGTGATGATGAAGATTGAGACGAAGGCATGACTTGCGACTTTCACGCCCATGTTGAATATCATGACCCGTGAAGGCATTTTCATCGTCGCGAGCAAATGAGACGATTACATTCGGTCAAGACCGTGACATCTATGTCACAAGGCGTGAACATCCTAAGTGGAAGAAGTTTACAATCGATCATGGTCATGATAACTTGGTAATGGGTCGTGAAGAATCTGAAGATGAACTACAACCTTTCGGTCCTAGTCATGAAACTCATTTTATGGGTCGTGAGATCCCAACACTGCTGATATTTAGTTATGGTCACGCTCGTGACAACCCTATCAAGAGCCATGAAGTGCTGAGCCGGGAGAGATTAAGTTGAATTTTAGATCGGTCAAATCTTATCTTTTGAGAATTTGGGCTTAGGATTAAGCGAAATCTGCTGAAAAACAAAGTTTGACATGTTGGGACTCTTCTCATATTTTGACACATACTAAAAATCTATAAATAAGACCCAAAGGCTTTATTTACATGGTTATACTTCAAGCCTAGGAAAGCCTAAGACTGGAGAAGAAGATGAAGTCCTACTGCGCAAATTCTGAGAAAATGATCATTGAAGTTCTGAATTCTCTATATAATCTTCTTTATCTTTTATTTCAAAGGATGAACTCTCATATATAATTTTTCTTTTATTTTCATGGAGTATTTTATTGAAAGGAAAAATATATAAAACCCTTGTATGAATTGAATTTAATTCTTCAATTTCTTATGTGTATGAATTTTGTTCTCAATGTTTTTCATTGATTATTTGAGATTTTGAATTTTAGTAGAATCATGGATAAGTATAGTGTGTTCTTATATATCTTTGATCGTTGAGATTGATTTTTCAAGTTTTTATTTGAAGCATTGTATACCATGCCTAGGTAGCATCTTGGAGAGGAATATATTAGGTGTGTGGTCTATTAGACTAACATCCTAGAGAGGAATGATCAATAGCCTATGAAATACATCGTAATGCATCTTAGTTTCTGATATATTAAATTGACATCCTGGAGAGGAATAGTAGAATCTACTTAGAGTTGAGATGGTTGATTCATCTTGAAGATGAAGTCAGATTTTTTATAGATCCTAATCCATATAAGAGTTTGAGTTGACTTAAACTTTAATTGATCTTGTGGTAAAATAGTATCTATCTCTATCTTATCTTATCTCATCCCGATTAAGTGTTTGTTGCCATTAAAATTTTATCCTATCTCTTATCTTATTTTATCTTTAACTTTCTCTTATCTTATCCTTTTTAGAGACAATTTTATTCAAAACTCATGTCTATCTCCTATTAGTTGGTGGGGTTAGATAGATAAGAATAGCAATCCTCGTGGGAATGATACTCTACTCACCATCTTTATTACTTGATATGATTAATGCACTTGCTAAGAAATTTTTATTGACATCTTAGCACATATCAAATTCTTGGTGACGTTGTTGGGGATTGTTTATTACTTATCTATTTCGACTTCAGCTAACTACTTTGAGATTTTTTTTCTTTCTATCGAACTTTACTTTTTGTCGATTGTGCAAGAAAATCCTAAGAACAAGAAGGCGACAATTCATTCTAGACACCATAACTCAAGCAAATTGTTTTCGAGTAAGAGAAATGAGGATTGAACTATAATTTGATCTAGAGATTGAAAGAACAATATGGAGATTAAGGAAAGAAGCAATAATGGCTAGAGAAGAAGGAATAGTTGTTATTGAACATGAGTTAACAATGAGAGACTACGTCCCTTCCAAATATAAGAATGTTGAGTCTAATGTAGTCCTTCCTGCAATCAATGTCATAATTTTGAGATCAATCCTTCCATTGTGATGATGGTCCATGATTGTCAATTTGGGAGAACGCTCAATGAGAATCCATATACTCACTTGGACAACTTTATTCACATTTGTATTAATACTTTCAAATGCAACCATACTTCTGATTACACGGTCAAGTTATGCTTGTTCCCATTTTCATTAAGGGACAAAGCGTTAACCTAGTTGGCTACTATACCTACCTGAGTCATCACAAGTTGGGATCAATTTATCAACAAATTTGATGTGTAGCAAATTAGTCATATTTTCCCCATTATATTCATTGCATTTTTCATACATTATGTTATCATATGCATCAATTTATTCTCTACTTTATTTCTTCTTTTATTTTTCTGAGTCAAAATCTACATGACTCATATGTTTATGTGTTTAGGGCATTCAACAACATGGTGGAGAAGGGCCATCGTAATCAGAGATCAAACCAGAATTCGAATAATAGGAAATTCAGAGTCAGAGTTTCGATCATGACCGTGACAGGATTGTCATGGGTTGTGACATCAAAAGGAGAAAAAACATAGCTTCGGTCACGCCTGTGATGATATTGTCACGGGTCAAGACACAATAGAGAGAACTATAGAGCTTTTGTCATGACCGTGATTCCGAGGTCACAGGTCGTGACATCATGCTGAAGGAGTACACTATTCGGTGACGACCATGATGATTCTTTCACGAGCAATGACATATTTGAAAACATAGACTATTGTTTGGTCACGACCATGATTCTCATATCACGGGCCGTGATGCATATGCAATTAGCTTCGTTCGGTCACGATCGTGATAATTTTATCATGGGTCGTGACAACACTCACGTTCTGAACTGACCTTCGATCATGGCCATGATATTTTTGTCATGAGTCGTGACAATCTGCGAAAAAATTTAATGTCGCGATTTTAAGATTGTTTTGAGTTCTTTTTGAACGGTTGTGATTTATTTTCGAGCCTGATCTTTCCCTAGACGAATTTCATCAAGCCTAGGACTCTTCTAACCTATTAATAACCCTCAAAACCTTCATTGAGGGATGCTTCGTCAAGCCTGGGAGAGCCAATAGAAGGAGAAGACGAAGTGTTGCAAATTCGTAGAGGCGATCGTCGACTGACGGTGTCATTATATTATATATTTTCTCTTATTGTATTCTCTTCTCCTATTTTTACAAAAGGATGAACTCCAACGAATTAGTGTATTAAAACTGTTGACTCTAAACGATATTAACGTAGTGGAAATGATCACAGAATAACTGCAAGTAAAGTTAAATGCAAAGTAAGAAGCAAACACAACAAGTTTGTTGACGAGGTTCAACTGAAACTCTTGGTCTATGTCCCCACTCTGGTCTTCTCGAACTCGAGACCTCCGGAGATCACTAGATTTCCTTCTTCAAGGGTGAAGGCTCCCTTATAACTTTCTTCTCCTTTCTTTCTTTCGAGGGCAAGGAGAAAACCTCTTACAGTCTTGAGCTCAACACTTGAACACTCAACAACTTCCTTCTACACTTAATTCTCATGAGAATGTTCTTAGAAGGAGGAACTAAGGCTTATCCCTTAAGCTCACAAGTTCTCAGAATCTGAATGGCCAAAGTTTGTTCCTAGACTCTTGGGACTCAACTTTGTACCTTTATAAATCAATCTAATCTCTCTCTCTCTCTCATAATAACTAGCCGTTAAAAAAGTACAGTCATTTTCACCTACTCCTCGGTCGACCGCTTCTTCTTATTGGGCGATCGCTGCTCTGGAGAATTTAATCTTCGGTCGTCCACAGTTCTCCTTCAGATGTCCGAAGTTGTGGGCTTTAGCCTTAGTTCATTTGCTTATCTTTCATAGGTCGTCCACTGCTTCCCACTGAATACATCGGGCGACTCTTGCTTCTTTCAAGTATTTGCGTTAGACTTCTTCGGTCGCCCACTGATGTTAGACGGATCCCTCGGACGACCTTTCTCGACTTGAACTTTTCTTCAAGATTGTCTAGGTCGTCCGCTGATTTTCCACGGATCCATTGGGCGACCACTTCTTTTCTTCTGAAATCCTTTGGTCGTCCATTGATTTCATACTGAGGAGTTCAGACGACCTTTCTTCTTCTTCTAAAGTGGTTCGGTCATCCACTGATTCTACCCCGATACATCAGACGACCTTAGTTGACTTCACTTCTTCTTATGCACTCCTTTTGTCGTCGACTAATTTCACACTTAATACTTCGGACGACCTTTTGTCTTCTTCTGAAGTACTTCAATCGTCCACTAATTCCACACTGAATGCTTCAGACGACCTTTCCTCTTATTCTGAAGTACTTCGGTCATCCATTGATTCCACACTTAGTGCTTCGGACGATCTTTCCTCTTCTTCTGAAGTACTTCGGTCGTCCACTGATTCCACACTAAGTGCTTTGGACAACCTTCCCTTTTCTTCTGAAATACTTCAGTCATCCACTAATTCCGGATGAAGAGACCTTTCTTCTTCTTTGATAAGTTACTTCAAACTTCTTCAACCATCCATTGACTCCACTCAAAATGCTTCGGACTACCTTAGTTGTCTTCACCTCAAAACATCTTTACTTACTCTCTTCATAGGACGCCCACTTAACCCTGGAGCGTCGGTTCCTTCAACAGTTGTACTATTGATCTCGAACCTTCGATCGTCCACTGACTTCACTCGTACACATCAGGCGACCTTTCTTGATCAAGTCCATCATCGGTCGTCTAGTCTTTAGCTTCGGACGACCCTTTTTACACATCATATCTTCAACTTTCTGCTCCTTACTTCAATCGCCCTCTTCAAATTTTTAGGATGACCTCTTCATACTTAGGATTTTTCTCTATTCTTCTTTATACATAGATCGATCATTCCACAACCTTTGGACGACCTATGACTGTCAGACGTAAAAAAAAAAACTCTGTCTCCTTCACACATCAAATCGAAAATCATTAGTATAACTAAGCTTCCTCATCAATTTGTGACCATCAAAATAATCTCGGGATCTTAGATTCAACAATCTCCCATTTTTTATGATTACAAATTATTGAGGAGCGACTTTGGGTAAGTTTCAAAAGATAATCCAAATATAATTTCAACTAACAAGATTTACTCCCCTTAAATCATATATCTCCCTTTTCAAGCATGTCTCCCCCTTGACACATGCATATAAATGACATTCAAATTCAGAAACATTATACATTGAATTTAAAAGTTGATGTTTATGAAAGGTTACAAGTTATCACTGAAAAAAATATATTCCAACACATCACAACTTTGCAAAACAAGTTCACATCCAAAATCATGACATTTCTGATATACAAGATATCATACACCATTCATACAAGAGTATTCAGGTTGAAATTATTTTAGTTTTGAAAAAAAAATATACATGCACATAAATTTTGTCTATCATACAGTAGTAAAGAGATATCTATCTATTGCTTCTTGTCCTTATCCTTCTTTCTTCTAAAGCTTTTTCCAAATTTCTTTTCAGGAAGAGAAGGAGTTAAAGGAGAGGAGCTTTTATTTTTGGTCTTTGTTGCATCATCTATTTCTTCAGTACAGAGGTTTGCTTCTTGCTAGACCAAGATATTAATGAACTACCAAGGAAACAACACATGTCACTAGTGCTCTTTCTATCTACTCTACATCTAACAAAGTCTGAATCAGTGTAAGCATGAAGGTCAAACAGAGAATTCCTATCATACCATAATCCTAGGTTGGAAGTGTTCTTAAGATATCTCATAATTCTTTTGGTGACAACTAAATGAAATTCCTTAGGGTTAGCTTGAACCCTAGCACATAGGCACACACTAAACATGATGTTTGGCCTAGAGGCAGTTAAGTATAGAAGACTCACAATCATTCCTCTGTATAGTTTCTGATCTACACTTTTGTCTTTTTCATCACTGTCAAATTTAGTGAGAGTACTCATAGGAGTGGAGCTGGGCCTGCAATCATCCATCCCAATTTTTTTAAGCAGCTCCTTTGTGTACTTTTTTTGTTTAAGAAAATCTCATCCTCAGAATATTTTACTTGGAAATCAAGAAAGTAAGTTAGTTCTCCTACTAAACTCATCTCGAATTCTTTGTGCATGAGAGTCTCAAATTCTTTACACATTTGATAATTGTGGATCCATAAATATATCATCCACATATATGTGCACAACTAATATATCTTTTCCAAAGTGTTTCAAGAATAGAGTTGTATCCACTTTTTCTTTTGAGAAATCAGTTTCAAGAAGGAAAGAATTGAACCTCTCATACCAAGCTTTAGGAGCTTGTTTTAAACCATATAGTGCCTGGAAAGTTTAAACACATGATTCGGGTGTTTTGAACTCTCAAAACCTGGAGGTTGTTCAATATAAACTTTTTCATCTATATACCCATTTAGAAAAGCTAACTTGACATTCATTTGAAATAATTTGAAGTTCTTGAAGCAAGCAAATGCTAAAAGAATTCGAATTGCTTCCAAACGAGCAACTAGTGCAAAAAGTCTCATCAAAGTCAATTCCTTCAACTTGAGAGTTACCTTTTGCAACAAGTCTAGTTTTATTTCTCACAATGACTCTAGTCTCATTTAGTTTGTTTCTAAAAACTCATTTGGTTCCAAATATTGGATGGTCTTTAGGTTTCTTAACCTAATGCCAAACTTGATTTCTTCCAAAATTGTTCAGCTCCTCATACATGGTATTTATCCAATTTGGATCCTCTAAAGCATCATCTATTGTTTGGGTTCCATTTGAGATAAGAAGACAGAGAAAGCACAAAAAATTCTTAATGATCTTCTTGTCATCACTCCGTCATTTATGTCACCAATACTATTGTTTAAGGGGTGTGAGGATACTTATCTCCAGTCTCCATGTTCAATAGGGGTCAATTCTACTTCTTTCTCAATTCCTTGTGGGTTTTCCTCATTTACAACAATCTCCTCAGCATCCATAGTTTCAGTAGGTTGAGGTGATTGAAAATCATCCTCCTTGTGGGTCAGCTCATCTAGGTCATGATCATTCTTATTGTCCTTATCCGAGATCTTGACCTTTTCAAGATGATTAATGACATTGTCAATTTCATTGAAAGTGACATGTATTGATTCATCAACTACTAGAGTTCTATTATTATACACTCTATAGGCTTTGCTAGTATTTGAGTTTATAGAAAAAAGTGCATCATCATTCTTTGCATCAATTTTTTTCTAACTTATCTAAGGTTCTCAAAACAAAGCACTTACAACCAAATACTTTAAAATATGAGATATTTGGTCTTTTTCCATATAACATTTCAAAATAAATTTTCTTTTCTAGAAGTCTAACCGATACCCTGTTTTGAATGTAGCATAAGGTATTAACAGACTCTGCCCAAAAGTATTTGGGCAACTTGCTCTCACTTAGCAAGGTCTTAGCCATCACAATTAGAGTCTTATTCTTCCTCTCAACAACTCCATTTTGTTGTGGAGTTCTTGGTGTCGAGAATTGATGAAGAATTCCATTATCCTCACAAAATTCTTCAAATTTAAAGTTTTTAAACTCATCCACCATGATCACTCCAGATCCTGGAGATTCTTATATTGAATTCATTTTGAACTCTTTTTGCAAATCAGCAAGCATATCAAAAGTTTCATGCTTACATGCATGAAATAAAGTCCAAGTAAATATAGAAAAATCATCTACAATCAACATACATATTTCATACCACCAAGACTAGTGGTACAAATTTGTCCAAACAAGTAAAGACGTATTAATTGCAGAGGTCTATTAGTAGAAATCTCATTTTTTGGTTTGAAAGATGCTCTATGTTGTTTGCCCAATTGACATGTAGAACAAATAGTATTTTTCTCAGATTTGATTTTGAGCAAACCTCTAGCAAGATTATGTTTTGCTAATTTATGCATGACCTTATAATTTAAATGTCCTAGTCTTCTATGCCATAGATCTATTTCATCATGCATAATATTTAGGCATTTTTAGTTAGGCAAGTCATCAAAATCAATCACATAAATATTTTGGTGCCTAACTCCCATATGCAAAAAAAAATTATTATCATCACATATCAAGCACTTATCTTGTTCAAATTTAACAATATAATCTTTATTACAAAGTTTACTAATACTTAGCAAGTTATGTTTTAAATGTTCTACTAACCATAGATCTTCTATTACTACACTATCAAGTTTCCCAATGTTATCTTTACCAAGGATTTTTCCTTGGTTGTTATCCCCAAAGGTGACTTTTCCACCTTGTGTTCTTGTTAGGCTCAGAAAATTTTCATCATTCCCGGTCATATGCCTTGAACAACCACTGCCGAGGTACCATCTTGTCGATTTACCTTTGCTTCTTTTGGTACCCTATAAGAACAACACAGAATTTATATTTTTGGTACCCCAAGATACTTTGGGTCTAGAAGTATTAGTGTTAAAGATTCCTTTAGGAACCCATACTAGCTTAACATTGGTGTAGAGACCTCTCCTAGCCTTGCATTCAAAACTATAATGTCCTAGGTGACCACAATAGAAGCATGTAGCATTCTTTACATAAGGTTTTCTATAGTTGTGATAAGCATGGACATTTCGGGTGTGAGCATGTGAGTGAGATGCAATTCTGTTGTATGCAGAAATTTAGGTCTAATCAATTTTTTGTTCATATGCAAAGGTGTGATATATGAGTAGGAATGCACATAACCATTTCCAAGAGCATGCATATGAGCAAATTGTGTGTTTCTTTTACACATGAAAGTATAATTCCTTTGTTCATGCTTAGATGTAGCATTTCTATTTCTGACACTTGCATTATCCTTTGATGAATAGTATATTTATGAATATTAGCAAACTTAGTATCCTTGGAAGTTTTAGCCTTAAGGTTCATAGTGTTTTCACACTTAGCATTAGACCTAGTAGGAACATTTATAGCTTCATTCGTGCAACTAGAAGTACAAGACGTTGAGGAACTAGGCATATTTGGATAAAAAAATAAGAGGCATTTACAAATGTAGTTCCTAGAGACATATGATCACTAAAGGACTCAAAGCCTAATCATTTGTTTTTCATAGGGCTCTTATGTTGGGACAACATTATATCAAGCATTTCCCCCATAAGAAAAGGTTTCGAATTTACTCTTAACATTAAGATGTTCTAGTTTCAAAGAACTAATAGTATCAACATATTTTTCTAGGTTGTCATTGTTTATTAACACCTTAGCATTCAAATCAAAATTTTAATTTTTCAAAACCAACATTATTTTCCTTCAGTTTATCATTTTCTTGAACAAGACTGACATTTTTCTGTTGAATCTAAGTTCCCAAGATTGGTTTTGAATGATCACAAATTTGTAAGTGAACTTGGTCTGTACTAATGAACTTGTTTGAGCTGATTTCTGTAACAGGACATAAGACAAGTTCAATACAACGGTCGATTTGAGCTAAAGGAGTGGATGACCACTGCACACGTATTACACATCATGAAGAATCATATGTGTGCAGCGGGCGTCCTAAGGATATAAACGGTCGACCACTTGAAGGAGGAGGAGGTTATATAAACAGCAAAGTGTATGGAGGAGGAGACATATACGG
>LTAE01005095.1:15392-29749 GCA_001647135.1 Pontederia paniculata | reverse complement strand
CCCCCTCTTGGTGCCATCTAGATCCTACACTAGCGTCATTGAACATAGCGCTATCTTCCAAACTATTTGTCCAATATTACCTCACCAAATTATATTGGTAGGTTTGAGCATTCCATTCGCAATGAAATCTCCCTAAGGCATTTATGCCTTGTTGACCCCCATGGGTTTTAAGGTTATCTCCCTCAAAAGAAGACCAATGTCTTTCTCTTGACAATGTCCTCGGGTCGGGTCTTCATTTAGGTCTGATTTCAACCAAGGATGTATCACATAACATCCCAAGTAAGGCGCAAAGGCCTTGGGCGACCACATCGGTTTCAAGGATTCCACTTGAAAGCAGACCATTGTCGTAATTATGACAATGTCCTCGGGTCCCATTTAGATCTAATGCTTTTAGATCAAGGATGTATCACACAACACCCTAGTTAAGGCTTCGTGCCTTATGGATGTATCCCACAACATCCCAATTTAAGGTTTCATACCTTATTGACTCTTTTGAGTCTTTGCTTGTCTAATTTTCCTTAGACTAGGGATGCATCGCACAACATCCCCTTTTGTCAAGACTATCACCTGTTGCGCTAGTATCTTATAGCATTTTGTCGATCTTCACTTGGTCGACAAGGTTCCATCATATCTCTAATCTGGAACTGTCTTTCCACTTTTTTTATTGGAAGACTTGGGCTTCCCATCTCATATGGAATCCCATTAAGGCATTCTGCCTTTGATTGACCATGTCGGTTTCAAGGGACCATCCTTGAAAATAGCCCATCATCCTTACTAGACGATGTCTTCGGGCCTTTTCTTGTCCATCTCAATCTAGACTAGGGGCATTCTCACCAACACCCCGATGTGCCAAAAGTATCATTGGCTAATTTCTGCCACTCTGCAGATTTTGTCAACTTTTGAACCATCAAGGACTTGATCATGTCCTTGGCTTGTTCCCAACTCCTATGGCATGTTTTCCCTCTTATGCCATGCCCATATGTAAACCTTCATCTTGAAGTGTTTCTAGGGCCATGAGGTAGTATATCAAAATCACTTCCTCATTGACTAATCCTTTTATCTTCGGATTTGTCTAACAGTCCAAACTCCTTCTAACTTCAGTCCAATGTCAACCTGAGTCATCAGGACAGATTTCCAATTTTCCAAAACTTGACCCATCTATGCGTCGACGATCTCATGGGCACGCCCGTCAAAACGGCGTCGCACGCCTAGGCACTAGCACATGTTCTCAACATGGCTGGTTTATAGTGCTCAACCTTCTTAGTAACATCCATTGTTACTTAAGGTGATTGAAGAACATCCTATAATGACCAAAAACAACCGTCCACTTTGTCTAGTTTCGGACATAAAGAGGCGATTTCCCTGGCAAACGTCACTATTTTTCCACCAGAAAATCCCCCTTTTCTCAATGCTTAATGTGCAGGTTCTTTTATAAGACCAAGGGGTAGTTACCATAACTACCTATCTTTTACTAAGGCACCTTTTCAGTTTTACAACTACCTAACTGTTCAGAATTTCATCCAACTTCAGTCAAAAACACTCCTAACCATTTTGGACATGTTTCCAATGTCCTGGGCAAAATCATCCCGCGCAGCAAAGTTTTCGCGGGCGCGCCCGTCAGAACGGCGCCGCGCGCCCAGGCACCAGCCCATATTCGCAACATGGGTTGTTTATGGCGCCAATTCAACTAAGTGACACTCAATGTCACATAATATGACTAAAGAAATATTCCAAATCATCCAGAACCCATCCTCCATGGTCTTGTCCCATTCTTTGGGAATCTGTCCATTTTCATGGGCGCGCCCACAGAAACGACGGTGCACGCTAAGGCACCAGACCAATTTCTCACAACTAAGTTGTTCTGGCGCTGCTCCGCATAGATGACTATCCCAGTCATCCATTTTTAACCCTTATCATCAAATCCCGGAACATGAGCCTAAGGGACGAAGCATTGTTCCTTAGTTAGATGTATTGTTCCTTGTGTAGCTTTTTGGAGACAACTTCGCATGCTCCCTTTGCTACCCCTGCACCACTTTCCTCCAGAGAGGCCAACTGTTTGAAGAGATCACCATTTGGTGAGGTACTATGGATGAGCACATTAATTCATTATGGTAAAATTTGGTTCCCTGCGCATAAGAACTTCTCACTACGGGCTGCCCCATAGTGAGCTCAGGCTCGCTACGGATGACCCAGAGTGAGACACTGGGATGTCATTTCTTTCAGATTCCATCTAATGAATATCGAACTTGTCTAGTTTCACCCAAATAATCCAATTTCACAAAAAGAAGTTCACACATAAGATAATCTCTATACTTTAGAATTCATAACATGCTTAATTAAACATGCAAAACATCTCATTTGGGTGCAATTGATCTTAGTTACAACCTAAGGTTCATAGTTCATCTCATTCAATGCTTTAGGGTTTCTAGTATGGGGGAATCATACAATTGTTCATATAGAAAGCCTAATAACATAAATAAATTGTGGCATCCATCATATTATTCATAGAAATCAATTCCATAAAAATGAAACATAGAAACATATGAACACTCACATCAGTCATGCGTCAAACTACGTGCCCTCCTCTAAATTTCTATTTTATAAGAATTAGCCAAGTGTCCTTATAATCCCCATATCATAGTTTTGAGGTAAGAAATGGGGAATTGAATTCCCACTACATACCACTCCTTATGATCCTCATATCATAGTTTTGAGGTAAGAAATGAGGAATTCAATCCCTACTACATACCTTAGTTTAGATTTCTTCCCTTTCTACCTTCTTTTTCCTCCTCGGTGATGAGTCATTCTTCTTCTCCCTTCCTCACTTGGTGAAGCTCCAATGTCTCCCCTTCCCTTAGTACCCAAAGCTTCTCTCCGAAGCCTTCTTGAGCTGCAACAATGGCGGATACCTCATCAAAATCCTAGCTCTTATGGTGTTCCATAATTGGGAGAAGAGAAGAAGAGAGATAATGAGAAAGGAAGAAATGGAAAGATGTGGTTGATTTGCTCCTTTTATACTTAGGGTATCACCCACTTAAATGAGATTTTGGGCCATTATGGATTAATGAGCTTTTAGTTAACTTGGGGGTTTACAAGATTAATAAATGCATAACAACTAATTATAAATAATAATAAAAGACCAGATAATATTAGCTAGTGGATAATCATATTAATGAATTAGTAATGATTAACACATTGTGACCAAATAACCAAATATTTTTTTAATAAATATAAATAAATTATATATAATTACTCTCATTAATAATATATTAAAATATTATATGAAATTTATTTTATTAACACGTTTAATATAATAAAATATTTTCATAAACTTAATTTAAAATTTTAAGAAAATAAACTGAGGCAATTAATATTTTTATAATTATATTACTAAGTTAATATAACAATTTACTTTTTTAAAATTAAAATTAATATTTAAAACTAAAATTTAAAATATAAAGTTGATTAAAAACTATATGGAATAAGATACGAGAGAGGAGAGAGAAAAAAATCAAAGTGTCAAATTAAAAAAAAATAAGTACCCCAACCAAATTTCAATTTTTGTTTATAGTAGAAATAGGAGGTCAGAATCCGGGGGTCATGTGACCCCAAATTTTAGCCTTGATTTTTATCTCGAATTCTGTCAAAAGTCATAGTAGAACCAAATGAAACCTTTCTAGAACCTCACTAAGTTCTGATCATGTTCCACTTGCCAAAAAGAATGGTTGTTATATTCTCCTATCCCAAGATTTTCTTATCCTTTGGCATTCATAATAAATTTATTTGTGATTATTAAGAGGATTTTTATTAAAAAAAATGGAATGCCCTCCAAAGAGCTCTATGACATCATATTATATTTGACTTTATAGTTGACTCTTTGACCATTCAACAAAATGCTACAATAAATAAAACTTAATTTTTAAAATCCAACTTTCATAAATTATTCGGAAGTCTTACATAAGATAGTCTATCTCAAAAGTATCTAATACAACTCAATGTAAAAGACTAAGGCATGAGACACTTAGGATCACTAAGTCATGTGCAGTAGCAGCCACCATGAGCATCTACTACTGCATGCACCACCAGCCATTGTCACCGTAGACTACACACCTGTAGGGTCCAATACAGGGAGAAAACAAATCCATCATTAGCTTTAACGCTCAATAATGTAAGGCAACAATAGATAAACATGACATGATAATAAATATAGAAATAAGCTAATGACATGTAAGTCAAAACATTAATTATTCTTTTAACATAACCTTTCATTCTTTACTTAACTTGCAGGGTTAGACACAGTCTGTGTTCATCTATTCACCAATATAGTACAAACCTCTTAGAATATGCGCAGTGTTTTAGGTCGTGTTCGATCTCCGACGCGGATTGTATCGCGGTACTTTTTTATATTAAATTAATCTTCTCAATCGACACATTATGATACGCGGGTCATGTTATTTGATTTTTACTTTATTAAATTTGTTTAATCTGGACACGTATCATGTGTCAGGGGACGCAGGTCATGTCCGTCAAAACGGGCGACATTAGGATTTCATGGTGTTAGGACAGGGCCATGTCCTATTTGGACGCAGTCCGTGTCTAGCTGACAACATGGCACGTTAGCGTTTGCGCCAGCAGACGCAAATCGTGTCCAAGGTGGATGTTGATCGTGTCCAGTTGATGAATAGCAGTCATTAATAATTACAAGCATGTTGTCAATGCATAAAAAAAATTAAATAATCTTGGCCGAATTAAATTATTCATCTAGACTATTAAATATGGATTAAATATATTAGTAATCATCTTAACTATTATTATCTAATATTAACCCTAGAATGTAATTCATTTAACATGAACACTTTTATCTAAAGGGACCTGCCTATTTACATATCGAATTTTGTAGGGTCTTTCGAGATTCGTTCTACCATGATCTTCTTCTCCTCCTCCTTGCTCTACATGTTGTCGTAAATTTTTTCACGTTCTCCTAAGGATTTCATGTAGGTCTTAGGAGAGAAAGAGAGAAAAACAAAGAGAGAGGGAGAGAGAGATGACCTTATCTAAGTAATTTGTGAGAGAGAGAGAGATGACCTTATCTAAGTAATGTTGTAAATTTCCTTCATGCTCTCCTAAGGATTTCACGCAGGTCTTAGGAGAGAAAGAGAGAGGGAGAGAGAGATGACCTTATCTAAGTAATTTGTGAGAGAGAGAGAGAGTGAGAAAGAGAGTGAGATGGAGAGATGCTACGGTGGCTGAAACTTTGAGGGAGAAATAAAATAACGAGACCTGCTCTCTTTTAAGTCTATTTATATATAGGTTTCATATGAAAATTTTCAAAATATAATCCCACTCACATTCTCTCTTATCTAATTTAATCTCACAATTAAATCTTATTACTTAACTAATTTCGGATTTAATATTAATTATTTAAGAAATTTTTGTTTTTAATTATTTCAACACGGCTCGTGTTCAATCGAACACAACCCGTGTTGGGCCTTCTCATGTTCGTGTTGAACATTTTTGTGCCATAGGTGTTACATTTTTAATCTAATTTTAAACTACAAACTTTCAATTTTTTTATCTTATAACTATTTAGATTTGATATTAAGGTCCTCCCATCTCCTTGTTAAGTAGATTTTTTATTAATTATAAAATGATTCATTGATGGAACAGTTGTCTATTTTACTAGAGTTCGCCTTAATTATCAGAAGTACATAAAACAAGTGAATGACTATTGGATATAAATGAATTGTAGAAAAATAAATAAATCCCTTTGTCGAAACAAGAATCCCAATGAACGCATTCACGTGGGTTGCATGGAACCATTTCTTTTCCTGTAAAGATGAAACCAATTTTACTATGTACTTGTTCATAGTCCTAAAACCTCCATAAATATTTAATCAGACTTTGGATTCGTCTTTTATGAACATGTACGTGGCTTAAATTTATCAAATCTATTTGTGGAATTTAATAGCAAGGCATGCAGCACGATGGAACTGGAAGGGCTGTGAAACCTCACTCAATTGTCTTATGCAAACACTTAGGCACCAATAACAAAAAAAAATCCAAATGTTTTCCGGACCGGGTCAGCAACAGAAAAATTCAGAAATGTTAGGAAGATATAGGAAGAATTATCCTTTGGCCCCGTCTAAAAAAAATAGGAATGAATAACTTAATTCGATAAATTTTTTATCATATTTAAATGAAGAATTAATTTGATGGAGAAGTTGAGAACAAAGGATCAATAACTTTTAAATAAAGATAAAAAATTAGTTTTATTTAAAAATTATAAAACTAAATTATTTTAATTATATTTGAATAAGATTTAATAAAATATTTTTTATAAAATATTAATAAATAATATATAATTAGACTCACGAATAATATATTAAAATATTATATTAAATTTTTTTATTAACATGTTTAGTATAGTATAATATATTCATAAACTTAATTTAAAATTTTAAGAAAATAAACATACCGAGAGATTAAAAATAATTAACTTAATTATATTTCATAAACTTAATTTTATATATAATTATTAAGTTAACATAATAATTAACTTTTTTTAAATTAAAAGCAATATTTAAAATTAAAAGTTAAAATATAAAGTTGATTAAAAAAAGATGTGAGAGAGGAGAGAGAAAAAAATTCGAAATGTCAAATTAAAAAAATAAGTTCTCCAACTAAGTTTCAATTTTTACTTGTAGTAGAAATAGGTAGTCAGAATTCGGGGTCACGTGAACTTAAATTTTAATCTTGATTTTCGTCTCGAGTTCTGCCAAATGTTGTAGTAAAATCGAATGAAACATATCTAGAACCTCACTAGGTTCTGATCATGTTCCACTTGCCAAAACAACATTTGCTATATTCTCCTATCCTAATATTTTCTTACCCTCTGGCATTCATAATAAATTTATTTTTGTGATTATTAAGAGGATTTTTATAAAAAAAAAGTTGAGAGGATTTTAAATTTTCCTTATTCTTTTTGCATAACATCTCCATCATTGAGAAGAGTGTCACATGTCCCATGGCCTTTGGAACACTCTTGATGGCCCTTAAAAATGTCGACATCATCATAGCATAATCTTAAAGTTCCAAATGTTTAACATCAAATCAAAATGGTTATTTCACAATGCCAATAAAAGTTTAAGAAAAGAGACAAACTCTTTTAACACTCGAGAATTTTAAATGATTAAAATTTGATAAAAAAAGAATTCACAACCCATGTCCGAACATGGGCCTTGTTGCAGTAAGTCCGCCTACGAGCCCAACACAAGACGTGTTTAATTCTAACAAGGGTTGTGTGGCAACACTTTATGACACCAAAAATTATTAAATAATAATATTTTTAATCAAGTTAATTTCTAGGATTAAATCAACGATTAGAATTGAAATTTGATTAAGAGTTAGAGAAACCCAAGAGCACCCTTATATATACACTCATAGGAAGAAAAAAGTCTCATTATTTTTACAAGCCCGAGCTATCAAGATTTTCTCCTTTTTCTCTCTCCTCTTTCACGAGGTGCAAATGTAAGAAATAATCCCCTTTCCCCGTGGCTTCTTTCTCTCCCTTCTCTCTTTTAAATCTATACGAAAATCTTGTTAGGAGAACGCGAATGAGAACAACACGGGATCAATGGAGTGAGGACGGGAATCATTAGAGCGAGGAACCAACGAACAATTCCACGAGAATAGGCATGTAACTAGAGGATCAACCTTAGGAATTGTACATGTGTATGATTAAATTTATGAGAGTTGCATAGTAATAGGTTCTCCGCATTAAAATAATAAATCCTATAAGATATGATAAAAGTAATATGATTGGACTACTTTTAGGATAGAATAAATTGAGGCAGTCATCGAAGAGTTTTGGACAATTGAACGTGGATCGTGTCCCCACTAGACACGGCCCATGTTCATTGCACAACACCAACCGCGTCGCCTGACATGGATCGGATTCACGCCAGACGAGGGAAGAATCGTAGAGTGTAGACCACGTCCTGAACGAATGTGGGACACATCCATCAAACGACACGACAAGAGAGCAGACCATGTTCGCTGGACAATGTGAAGCTGACTTAACATAGACCGCATCTTGAATGGGATGAGGTCGTGTCCCTCGGACAATCACACTAATCAATGCACCATGGTCGACGGAAGGCATCGAAGATGGAACACAGACCGTGTCGCTCCTTGACACGATCGGTGTTCCTCGAAGCAAAAGCAGCGTGGGTAGAACCCTAACCGTAATATGCCCGAGTTGTATTGACATGAACCGTGTTAACCGACACTTATAAATGATATATCGGATAAGGGTCGTTTGCTTGGAAACGGACTCACTATGCAGATTATGTGCAAAATGGTCATTTCAATTTGATGCAAACTGTGTTACCGACCTATAACGGATCATAACTTGCTTAATAAAACACGAACATGGACCTGTTGATATCCGACGTGGGTTGTGTTCTACCAGATGAAAAATAATAAAATTAAGCGATTTGAATTGTAATGATTATTAAGACCTTAATGATTGATTTCTGTAAGTATATTTAATGTCTTAGGATCTCTGGAAGATAACCTAGAAGTGAGTGTACTACTAAAATATGTTAATGAATTGTGATTGAACTTATCGTGTGAAGAGAAGGAGGGGCTCCATCGACTGCGAGATTTATCTCCACTATAGGATTTATCTTGACTGCAGGGTTTAGTCCAATTGTGGGACTGGTCCCGACTGATTACTGAAACTACTGACTACTTCATGCCTAGTTAGTCATGTCTGCAGTGAAACAACTTGAATTTTCATTGCACCTGGTAAAAGCTCACATATTGATTGTAATGTTTGACGGACTTAGGACAAAATAACTAGAGACAAACAATGAGGTCCTAAGTTAAGACTGAGTTTGAACATACTGAAAATTGTTCAACATGAATATTATGGTGTAATTTATGTTATGGCCACTGATGATACTAGAAAGAATAATATAAAGTAAAGAATTAATGAGCATGAACATATTGAACCCTGAAACTGTTGTGCATCATATGGTGCAATTGATATTCTAACCCTTTCTAAATAAAAAAACACTAAACAAGAGGAAAAAGTAACACTACTGATTATCATAGTTGATTATTTATATCTCCTTATTTTATCCACACATTTGTTTTTTTCTATTGATTATTACTATTACATATTAGGCTTCGTAGCTCATGGGAGGATTGTCTCCCATGCTTTTGATCTTACAAGCGATGAGCACAACTGATAGGTGATGACAATTGTGATGTAGATGCTCATGATTTGATGGCTTGCACATGATAGAAGTCTAGTCTCATGTCATTTTAGTTTGTTTTTATCAAATTATGAAACTTTTTTCAGTTATGTCTTTTTATTTTGGAACAATGTAACAAGCATTTTTATTTGGCTAGACTTATTCAAAAAAATATTTTAAAAGCTATTACTTTTGTATTACATGTCTATTAAGTTGACTGGTAAAATGTAAAGTCAAAGAAGTAAAGGCATAGTGTCTTCAACGGGGCATTCTGTCACATGGTGGGGGTGTGCTTCTAGAGGCGTTATAGTTAGGTATCAGAGTCTAACGAGAGACACTTCTTAGCTTTCTCTAAGTGAATAGGGTCCCTGTGCAAGCATCACGAAGAATCATCGTGCCATAAAAAAGAGTACAGGTCGAGTCCTAAGGAAGTTATTTAAGGGAAAAGCTAATGTTTGTACTTTTGTGTAAATGCATATGGCTCCAAGGCATCTCGCTAACCGTCGGGAGCAGAATCAGCAAGAACAAGGAGCATGGAAAAAATGAGGATCAAAACAATCAAGCCCTTGGGAATTAGCAAATCATGCGCCTAGGGACATGATTCAGCATTTCTTGAAACTCCACTCCCTTTGAGTTCAACGGTAGTGATGATTTTGATGAAGCTGGGAGATGGGTGGATATATGGAAGAGACTATCATGCTGATGAAGTGCTTTGAGGATCGAAAAGTTCTATATACGACGTATCGTCTCACGAAGGACATGAAGGACTGGTGAAAAATCACGGAAGTTATTGACTTTGCTGATCAAAATATTGTTGCTTGGAAGAATTTTAAACATGCATTTCAGTCCCGCTAGTTTTCTGCATATGAGCACAATTTGAAGTAGTGGAAATTTCTGGAATTGCGGTAGAAATGCTCGAATGTGACAGAGGACTTGAATAAATTCATACGGTTAGAAAAGTATTATACACTAAAGAAGGATGAAAAAGAGAGGGTTGATCTTTTCGTCCAAGGAATGAGTCCAGAACTTATGGCAAAGACCATTGGGGATAATTGCAAGACCCTCAATGATGTGTATGAATTGACAAAGCACCTAGAAAGGGATTACTTGGAGCATCAGAAGAAACTAAAAGGGAAAGTCCAACTGCGACCCACCAGAACAATAAAGACCCATGAGGAATGATAGGAAGGAGGCCAAGACTCCCATTGACAGATACCACCGTTGAGATGAACGCCTAAGACCCTACGTGACATGTGAGGGATAACAACCACAACAATTAGACAAAAGAGCTTGCCGATACTGTAAGGTTTACCATTTGGGTGAATGTTGTCCCAAAAATGGAGCATGTCTTCGTTGTGGGAGATATGACCACTTCATTAGGGATTTCCCAAAAACAAAGGAAGGCAATCAAGGTCCTCAAGGAGAAGAAAATACTCCTAAACTCGCACCAAGAAGAGTATATGGCATGAGAGCTGAGCTAGAACCCCATGTCTACGATGCTCCACCAATTACTCCTACCAAACACAAAATATAAGATTACACAATTTTGAAATTAAAAATCCTAACTTTAGGGTCGAACGGTAGATGGTGCGACTAAATTTGAGGACGAATTATTTTTTTAAGAAGACTATAATGTAACACTCAAGAATTTTTAATGATTAAAATTTGTTAAAAAGAATTCAACATAGACTGCGTCTAGATTGGACACAAGCTGTGTTGCACTAAGTCTGCCTATGAGCCCAACACGAGCCAAGTTTAATTTTAACAAGGGTCATTGTTGTCACAACTTTATGACACCAAAAATTATTAAATAATAATATTTTTAATCAAGTTAATTTTTGGGATTAAATCATAGATTAGAATTAAAATTGGATTAAGAGTTGAAGAAGTTATAAAGCACCCCTATATATAGACCCATAAGGAGGAGAAAGACTAATTATTTTTATTCAAGCCTTGCCATCAGGATTTTTTTCCTTCTCTCTCTTCTCCTCCACCAAGTGCAGAGGTAAGAAATAATCCCCTTTCCACATGGTTTCCTTCTCTCTCTTCTCTCCTCTAAATCTATGCCAAAATCCTATTTGGAGAATGTGAACAAGAATAGCACGGGTATCAAGTAATATGAACTAATATGACTAAGTAATATGATTGGACTACATTTGGAACAAACAGATATGAGGCAGACGCCGAAGTGAGTTGGAAAACTGGACGTGTATCGTGTCCCCACAAGACACGACCTGCCTCATTTACGATACCGACCACATCGCCCGATGTGGGTCAGGTTCACGCCGAATGAAGGAAGAATCATGGAGCGTGGACCACGTATTGGAAGAATGTGAGTTGCATCCACCAAATGACATGACAGGAGAGCGGACCGCGTTCGCCGGACAACACGAAGCTGATCTGACATGGACCACTTCTTGAACGGGCATGGGTCGTGTCCCTTGGACAATCACACTAACCAATGTGACATTGCTGATGGAAGGCATCAGGACGAAACACGGACCGCGTCACTCCTTGACATGATTGTTGTTCCGTGAAGTGAAAGTGGTGCAGGTAGAACCTTAACCTTAACACAACCGGGGTCGTACTAACACGGATCATGTTAACTGACACCGATAAATGATATATAAGACATGGGATGCTTTCCTAGAAATGGACTCATTATGTAGATCATGTGCAAAATGAGTCGTGACAATCTGATGTGAACTGTGTTGCCGACCTATAACAAATCATAACTTGATTAATAGAATGCGACACAACCCATGTCGATATCTAACGCGGGTCATGTTCTGCCTAATGAAAAATAATGAAATTAGGTGAATTGTATTATAATGATTTTAAGACCTTCATGATTGATTTCTTAAGTATATTGTAATGACTTAGGATCTCCGAAAGATAACATAGAAATGCGCGTATAGCTCAACTAATATGAGGATTAAATTTTGTTAATGTATTGTGATTGAACTTATTGCGTGAGGAGGAGGGCCTCGTCAGTTGTGAGATTTATCTCTACTGCAGGACTTATCCCGATTGCGGTTTTACCTTGACTATGGGACTTATCCCGACTTACTACTGAAACTACTGACTACTTCATGCCCTAGCTAGCCATGCGTGCGGCGGGATAATCTGAATCTTTATTACATCTAGTAAAGGCTCACCTACTTATTGTAATGTTTGACGGGCTTAGGACAAGATAATTAAAGACAAATAATGAGGAGATGGTACTAGAAAAAAATAATATAAGTAAAAGAATTAATGGTCATGAACATACTGAACCCTGAAACTACTATGCATCATATGATGCAAGTAATATTCTGACCATTCCTGAAAAAGGCCACTGAACAAGAGGAAAAAGTAGCACTACTAATTATTATTGTAGATTATTTATATCTCCTTATTATATCCACACACATATTTTTTTCGTATTGATTATTACTGTTACATATTGGACTTTATTGTTCATGTGAGGATTGTCTCTCTTGATTTTGATCCTAAAAGTGATAAACACGACTGATAAGTGCTTGTGATGTAGATGTTCCTGATCTGGTGGCTTGCACATGATAGGAGTCTAGTCTTGAGTCATTTTAATTATTATCAAATTACGAAACTATTGTTAGTTATGTCTTTTTATTTTGGAATAATGTAATAAAGCATTTTTATTTGGCTAAACTTATTAAGAGAGTTTTATTTTAAAATTTATTACTTTCGCATTACTTATCCATTATATTGATCAGTCTTTTGGTCAAATGCAAAGTCAAAGAAGTATAATTGTAGTGTCTCCAAATGGACATTCTGTCATATGGCGGGGTGTGCTTCTAGCGGTGTAACCATTTTATTTTCTTAAAATAGTTTAAAGAGAATGATTGATGCAATTTTTTATGAGTATTAAAATTTAGGGAAAAGAACCCTGGAAAAGTTGAAGTTTTCTTTTTTCTCAATTTTCAAATTGACAACTTGGTGAATCGAAAGCATTTTTCCATTCTCCTTTATTAAAATTCACACAATTTGAAATAAAAAAATCTTCTGGTATGTTCTTTTTCGGTTGGCAAAATACGTTATACATCCCAAGATCGACGAGAATTAGTAATTCTAGGTTCAATTCTTAAAATAAGCAATTTGGCCAAGTCTTACCTCTTCTACTCAGTGGGATCTCTCGGTGGGTCTAACAATACATATTATGATAAAAGCTTAGGATATGTTTGGTTTGAGAAAATATTTTTCATTTTTTTTTATTTTTTATTTTATTTTGTGAAAATCACTTTTGGATTTTCATTTTTTAGAAAATAGGAAAAAATGTTTGGTTTCTAATTTTCATTTCTTATTACTAATTTGTTGAAAATAAAATAGGAAGAATAAAAATAAAATAAGGAGAAAAAATGAGAGAGAAAAAGGAAAGACAAAAAATATGAGAGAAATAGATAATTATAATATGATAGGAGTGAAACCAATTATACAAAAGTAGAGAGAAACATGAAACAAATGAAAAAAAATGCTGATAGGAGTGAAATAAGAAATAGAAGAGATAAATAAATAAAATAAGAAAGAAGAGAGATAAAATGAGAAAATAACAAAGATTAGAAAGTGAAAAATAAGAAAAAAATATGAGAGAGAAAGTAATGAAATAAGAAAGAGGAGAGAGAAAGCGAAGAAATGATATAAAAGAGATAAGATGGGAGATGGAATATAAAAAAGGAGAGAAAGTGAAGAGATGAAAAAGGAAAGAAAAGTGTGGTAACAAGAAAGATGGGAGAGAAAGTAAGAAGAAAAAATGAGAGAGAAAGTGAGGAATTAAAAAAAGGAGGAGAGAAAGAAAATAATAATTGATAATTAAATTTAAGATATAAGGAGAATATACAGAGTAATATAATAAGAAAGATGAAACAAAATGAGGAGAAGAAGTGATGAAATAAGACAAAAAAATGTGAGAAAACTAAAGGATATAAGAAAGGCGAGACATAAAGTGATTTAATATAATAAAGAGAGAAAATAATTAAGAAGAGAGAGAAAGTGAGGAGATAAGAAGGAGATGAAAAGTTAACCAATAAAAAAGTGGAGAAAACAAGAGAGAGAGAGAGAGAGAGAGAGAGAGAGAGAGAG
>LTAE01005095.1:0-15259 GCA_001647135.1 Pontederia paniculata | reverse complement strand
ATAAAAAGAGAGAGAGAGAGAGAGAGAGAGAGAGAGAGAGAGAGAGAGAGAGAGAGGAAATAAGAAGAAAAAAACAAGATAAGGCGAAAAAAATAGTGAAGAAGAAAAAAGAGATAAATATAGGTAAAATAGGGAATACGAGACAAGAAAAATATACTGGTTAAAGGAGGTAAAAGGAAGAGGTGAAAGGAAAAAACAATAGAGAATCAAAGAATAGTGAAAAAGGAAAATAAGTAAGATGACAGAGAAACTAAAGAAATAAAATATAGAGAAAGAAATTAAAAAATATATTCGATCAAAAAATAGAAATATCTATAGAAGAAAAGGAGGTAATTAAAGAAAGATAAAGTTGAGAAGGAAATGAGAAAATATACTGTCAATTTATATAAAATATATTTAAAAAATTAATCTTTTACATATGGGAAAATATAAATAGAAAATATGTTTATAATTTTTATTAAAAATATTTTCTGTTTCTTAAAATTGAAAACAATATATCTTTTACCCCCTCAAGAAAAAAGCATTAAAAATGATTGCACCCCTCTCACTCTCCTACTAGTTGGCCCCAATACCCTCCCTTATTACATATAGATCGAATCACAAAAGAGTTATTTGGTTAGAGAATTTAAAATAGTTGATTAAGAATAATGTATGTTAGAACAATAGTATTCTTGCACAATTCTTATATTAAGATTTAAAAATTGTTTTGTTGTAGTAAGTCTTATTTCAATGATGTTTGGTTGATATGAGAATAGACAAGAATAAAATAATAAAAATGATAATAATTTTTTAAAATAAAATCTGTTTAAATGTTGAATAAAATATATTACAATTATTTAATAAAATATATAATGATTTAGGATAAATAGCATTGATAAAAACACATTTTATTGGTTGAATAAAAAAATGAAATTAATAAATTAAATAATAAATATATTTTATAATAATATAATATAGATATTTTATTATGATAGTACTAATATAGTGATAATGGCAAACTAAAAAAGCTAATTTTATTAATTTTATTAGTATATTTAGTTTCATTTATAATAATACAAGTAACTATTGTAACTGTAATTATAAAATTAAACGTATTAATACAAAGATACCTTAAATAATTATATAAAAGTTAAAAAATGGATAATATTTGTTAATTCAGATGATTTATGCTAATAGTATGAATTCAAAATTCCTATTTTTCAAATTCTAAAGCACTAACAGAATAAAATTATACGTTCCAAAAGTGTTTGATTGCCTTTTAATTTATCTCTTGTTCTCATACCAAACAATCCCAAAGGTATTAACAATTTCGAGTTTGAACCTGGCGTTATCACTTTATTAAAAAAACTCTTTATTCTTTTGGACCCGAATTTTTGTAGTCCTCCTAGTCTCGTAGAATATCCATTAGCGCTCCTTGTTATCAGTTCGAGTGGTTCGAATGGTTCATTGTGACCTAACAATTGGTTCAATTCCATTTGATGCAAGAGATGAAAGTGATCTCGAACCGGTACAAACGATAATAAGCTGGCGAATCGTAAAACTCTTAATAAATCCAGTTCGATGTCAAAAGTGAAAAAAAAAGAGAAGAAAATGACCACCAGGTTGGTTGCTGCAATTAATGAATGCAAATAAAGAATAAAATAAATGCACACAATTAAAGAAAGCATGCAAATAAAGAAAGGGAAGATGAATGCATGCAATTAAAGAAGAAAATAAATGCATGAAACTAAAGAAACAATGTAAATAAAGAATGGGAAATGAATGCACACAACTAAAGAAAGCATCATGCCAGGAAAAATGACATAGTAAAAACAAAAATGAAAAAAGTAAAGATAAAAAAGGAGGGAGTTCTCTTATTATCGCTCTTATGTACTTACGTTACCATTAAATAAACTTTTAATGCTTTTAAAACATATGACAAGGTTGATAAGGTAACACCCACCAAATTAAAGGAGTTAAAATTAATTAAATAATGGTCCAATACGGTCGTGTTGGATGCAACCGATGAAGGACGGACAGACCATATCGAAAGATAAAGGATCAACACGGATGGTCCATGTTGCTCTCAAATAGCTGTCAAGCACCAAGGCGGGCCGTGTTCAAATTTAACACGGGTCATATTATGCTAGTCATATTTCAAGTCCAACTTTGAAGTAGATAATTATTAATTTGACTTTGTGATAATGTGAAGTAGTTGAGATTAGGTTGAGTTGGACTCGAATTACACCTAAGGAATCCTATAAATAGAGGTATAGAGAAGATAAATATCACCTTGTGTAAATTAGATAAGTATCTAACTGGTAACTCAATTACCTAAGGGTCTGTTTGGTTAGAGATAAAAGAAAGGTAAATGAGGGAAAGGGAAAGGAAGTTAATCGATTAACTCCGATTGATTGTATTTTGAACCGAGGGGAATGTCCCCTCCATTTCCCTTCATTCCCTTCCAAATGTCCATTTTTCTTTCAACCCCAAATTGGGGTGTAAAGGAGGGGAAAGAAATATTCAAACTATACTTTCAATTTTACCCATATGTAATTCAAATATATAAACACATATATTAGGATATATTCGTCCAACAAAAAATATAATTTTCTTTCCTTTCTTTTACTTATATCATCCAAACAAGGTTAATTGTTTCACCTCAATTCTCTTCCATTTCCTTCCCTAGTTTCTCTTCTCCTTCTTTACCTTTTCTTTTCCTTTATAAGTGTTGAACCAAACAGACCTTAAGTTTGACCCCTTCATTCAGAACCTAAGAATGTTCGAGTAGGAGAATCTCAAATCCTGATGACCTAAAAGGTCAACTGGTCTAGGATTCATCGGCCCGAAAGTCTGCTATGTGGACTTCCTTGTGCAATCCTGCTTGAATATTAGAATTTGCAAAAAGAAATTATGTATAAGCTCATTACATACTTATGTTTTCAACATTAACGATATTGCTTGATAGATTATATTTTTTCTTTTTGCATGGGACTGAATTTGATATTATTTAAATATGTTTGGAATTCAAAAATTCTGTGAAACTGGGTAATTGGAATGTGGTAAGATACTCTTTTGATGGACATGTAAAAAGATGGTGCTAAAAAATTAGTCGGTTTATGAAATGAAAGCTATGATGGACCCTTTTCTTAAGCATTGCCTTAAATTTTGCTTGACGACAAGCAAGACTTTAAGCTTGGGGGAGTTTTGATGCATGCATATTTATACATATTTTTAGTACCATTTTTAGTTTATTTCCATTCATTTCTACATTGCATGCATCATTTAATTGTTATTTGCATTGATTTATTGAGTCATGAACTATTTAATTTATTGATTTTTATTGTCTAGAAGATAAAAGGACGAAGAGATGAAGACACTAGTAAAAAATGACACTTGATTCAGAGTTAAAATGAGGCAAGAATTGCAATTTCAACGAGTTGAATTTTTTCTGTAGTGTCTATCACGACCATGATAGAGCAATCATGATCGTGAAAGTCATTTCATGCCCGATGACCCATTTCACGACCATGAAAACCATTTCATGACCTGCGATGGTCTAGATGTGAATTTTTGCCTTGGTCACAACCATGAAAGTCATTTCATGGCCCGTGATAGATAAAGATGCAGTGTTTAGCTTCGATCACGATCGTGAAAGCCTCGTCATGGCTGTGAAATGCATAATTGTGCTAAATTCAACCATAATGCAGTTTTATCACATTTTAATGATAAAAAATCTGGGATAAACTAAGTTTTGGTTGAAACCTTATCAAACTTGATGATGTACACTTCAAAATTCTTGGGACTCCTAATATGACTTCGTCAAATCTTCAAACATATAAATAGGAACATAGAGTTTCATTATATTTTTATGCAACAAGCTTGAATTTTATTCAATGAACATGGAGCATATGCTGAAATTTTAGAGAGGAGTTTAATTTTTGAAGTTTGGAGAAGAAATCAAAGATTTCCATAGGACTTTGTGGAGAAGATAATTATCATGGTGTTATAAGTTCATAGTTAAATTTTATTTTCCTTCTCGTTCATTCTAATAAACTTCATGTGTAATATTAAATTTTTTTGGAGTGAATTTATTGTAAGGAAAATTGTTTGAATCCTTGATTTAATTAATTTTAGTTCTTCGAATTTTCTATGAGCATGAATGTTGTTCTTAATATTTTTTCATTGATTATTTGAGGATTTGATCTAACTAGCATCTTGGATATGAATAATAAATTCTCGTTCTCTTTGATTTCTAAGATTGATCTATGATTTTATTCAAATTATTGCATGTCATACTTGAGTAGCATCCTGGAGAGAAATATTTATGTGTGTGATCTATTTGATTGGTACCCTAGAGAGGAACAACCAATAATTTGGAAAATACATTTTAATGCATCTTAATTTGATATAAGATTGACATCCTAGAGAGGAATGGTCAAGTATATCTAGAATTATGATAGCTGATTCATTCTGGAGAGAAATAATAATTTTGTTAGATCCTAATCCCACATAAGAATTTGATTAAAACTGAACTTCGATTAATCTTTTGGTTAAACAATATTTATCCCTATCTCATCTTATCTCATCCTAATATAGTGTTTGTTGTCATCACAACTTTATTTTTTTCTTTTATTTTATCTTTTCAAAACCCATTTTTATCCAAAAATCCACTCCTATTAGTTTGTGGGATTAGATAGGTAGTCGTATCAATCCTCATTGGAATAATATTCTACTCACATCTTTATTACTTGATACAACTAGCGCACTTGTAGCTAAATTTTCTGACTTCATAGAACGCATCATCGCAGCAAGCCTTGGTGGTGTTTGAGTAAGGTGGATACAAAATGTATCATTTATATTGTAGAAATCATGATTTGATATAATGCAGTTCTACTGCTCGCGAGGTAGACACTTGAGGAGTGCCTCTAGATGAGGAACTCAATGAGTTGAACACGATAAGAGAGTAGAACGATGTTCTACATTGTCCACCCTTTTTATCATTATTGTGACTTATTTTTAGTGACTTATTTTTAGTGACCTTACATATATAATATCCTCAATAAATTGATTATATTTGTTGTGCTTTGTTGAAAATATTACTTGGTACATTTTTTTATTGTGGTGAACATATTATTGTTTATATACCATGCATATTGTTGGCTAACTTGTCTATCTAGTTAGTTAGAAACCAAGTTAGGTGCAAAAGTTCAGTAAATCAATTCATCCCCTCCCTCTCTTGGTGTCAATTCCTATCCTACAACCATTGATATCAATAATCATATATGAAATAACCAAATGAAACTTAGTGACTACGGGAAAGCTATCAATCAAAAATTTTGAACAAGTAGAGAATGAAATATTATTTTTCTTTCATTCATAATTAGATGATTCAAAAATATATGCAAAGTCTATTTACTCATCAGATCCTACAAAGGAATATTATTGGAAATTGAAGCCAAATGTGCACCCGCAGTCCATTTCATCTTGTTCAACAATCTTTACACATACAAAGGAGGATCATTAACCAAAGACAAGAGATAATTAATGTTAGTATGAGAACAATTGAGCTCTCTCTTTTTTCTCTCAACACTCTCCAATAATAAACTCTTTATGCACTCAAAATTTGCATGGTTCCCTTTATCCTTGTTCTCAAAATCACATGCTTTAAAATAACTAGCAAGATTGTATTATCTAATGGCTCGAGATTGTCCTCAAACTCACAAGAGTCATTTTCATCGAGATTTTACTCTTATTATAGGGGTGTTCATCGGGTCGGATCGATCCAATGAACCCAATGATCCGAACCGATCCAATCTCAATTGGATCGTTGGTCGGGTCGGACTCGAACTGACCTGATCATAACCCGATCGCCAATGGGTCGGGTACGAGTCTCAATTTTTCAAACCCGATCAATCCGACCCAACCTGATGACCCAAACTTTTATATATTTTTTTACTAAATTTGAACCAATATGTTCTTGATAAGAATTTTATATTGCTTTAGAATTAAAATATATTAAAAATACTTTATATCCTTTAAAATCATCATAAACCTTTAAAAAATATGTTTCTTTCTTTTTTAAAAATATAATTGATGTTAAATATTATAAACAATAATTAAAAAAATATGAAAATAATTAATCGGGTAAACCGATGATCCGATCCGATCCAACCCGATCCAACTCAACTCGAACAGAATCAATCTGGTTGGATCGGGATTTGAGTTCGGATTGGGTCAAGCCCGACCCATGAACACCCTTACTTAGTTACAACAATTGATTCAACTCTAGAGTTCTTCAATTGTTGTTATGTAGTCATAGTTATCTTATCAATTTGTAGACATACTCATTTTAATCTAGATTTCTTAGTTACAACATTTGATTCAACTCTAGAGTTCTTCAATTCTTGTTGTGTAATCATAGTTCTCTTATCAATTTGTTGGCTCCTACATGCTCCCTAGATTGCCATTGATCTTCATATGCTTCTTGAGGGTGACGATGGCACCAAGAAATGATTTTTGCAATTTTTGTGGAGCTTAATAAAATGTAATTACATTTTGTGTCACATGTCAATAATTTGGCCATGGTTGTCCTAAAACCATATGACAAGTTTATATTGGGATTACATCATATAATACTCATGTACGCAAGCACATGTTTTGTAACATTCTCCTACATTGTTTAGCCATTAAAATTTCTTGGGAATGAGATACATCAAAGTGGGTAACCTTTACTTTTTCATGTAATAATCTACAAGGTTGACACAACAACCACTATTGATGATCATAATATTAGTTTCATCTATCACAGGGAAATAAGCACAAAAAATATTCTTTTTCTATGACTCCATATCAAGTGCACAATCCTTACCACGTAAATCTTGCAGGAGAATTAGGGAATGACATGTATCACTAATGTCATCTGGGTATCTCTTCATGTTTGGAATCATGCACACAGTGTTAATAAGAACACAAAATAGCCTCTCATGGTGCTCTTGAAAAGTAAATGATTACCCTATAATGTTCTCACAACTCAACCATTTTTCTCTCTTTAACCTTTTGACAAATTTTAAGACAACTAAGCAAGTCAATGCTAATTAAATCAAGCTAATTTACCAACATGAATGCAAAACCAAAAAATGAAATTGAGGTTGATTTGAAACGTATTTTCAAAGAAAGTTTCCAAATAGAAATAATATGGAATCAAGATCCCGAATAGGAAAATGCAAGGAGATCAACATATTGTATATTCTTTTTTGTTGACTTATCACCAACAAAAAATGTTTCAACCAAAAATATTTTTCTATTATCTTTTTCTTTTTGAAGGCACTATGAGCTGGCATGAATTTTTTTTCATAGTTTTCTATCAAAAGCTGTTAGAAGACTTCTAATTATAACTAAATACTCAAAATAGATGATCGAATTGCCAGTAAAGTACTGATGCCGTTAAGGAAAAAATATATAAAGTTCTAAGAACAAAAGAATATTCAAAATGTGGTAAAGATGAAGATGTTGATTGTGATGGATGGATGCTACATTTTTTGTTTATTTAGTATAAAAAAATTGGTATATGAAAGGAAGATAGAAAAAACGCATACAACAAAATACGCCCTTGATACCAATAGATATGATATTTAAGAACAATGCGTTGAGTAAGAGAAACAATATATGATAATTATGAGGAATGAGATCAAAAGCAAGTTTCAAACAATGAAATATCAAACTCAAGATTACCAATGAATCAAGTAACCATACTACAAATTAAATGAATTTAATCAATAAATTACCTCATAATTAACAATGAAAGTTCATGGGGAACAAGTTGAAGGAGTTCCCTCACAATATATATGTATAAAGATTAATCAATTAAATGACTTTTAAAGATCTCTAAGATCATACTTTAATAAAAATATAAAATCTAGCTTATTTGAGAAGTAAACTAAGTAATCCCCTATGACATTTCTATCAAAATTGAGATAAAATAACTAACTTGATATTATCATAACTCTTAGCATAGTATTCTGAATAAACAATGAATATTTTCAAAATAAGTAATCAAGTCCAATTTTTGACCTAATCACACATGTATATGTAACATATTGAAAAATTGGATTTGATATTTAAATTTCAACATCAATATAGATAGATGATTCTCCATAGTAGTATGATTTTTTTTTTTCATTTGATTTTGCAGTTAGACCAATT
Organism: Pontederia paniculata; assembly: GCA_001647135.1. NCBI lineage: Eukaryota > Viridiplantae > Streptophyta > Magnoliopsida > Commelinales > Pontederiaceae > Pontederia > Pontederia paniculata. The sequence goes on along the minus strand of LTAE01005095.1, from coordinate 7,075 downwards.
GTAAGTCATAATGGCTTTATCAAGTAGGAGATCCACATCTCAAGAAATATGTCTACAACATCGTGTAGCTACAAGATATTCAAATAGTATTGACAAATTAATATCAAAATTGAACTTTACTTAGATTTTTTTTCCTTTTCCATTAGGCCAAATATGACATTTGGCGAATTGATATCATATCATTATTACTAATGCCAAAAATGTCTCATTTGCCTTCTCCTCCCTTATTTTATTTTTCTTTCCTTTCCATTTAATGATTGTGACATTCGCCGGAGAAGTCAAGGAAATATTGAGCCATGCACCAAACATGCATGCCTCCATGCAAAGATGAGAAACATGCATGACATGCCTCATCCATAGATGATGTTGTTATATATCATGTGATAGTCCTTCCACCACCACCACATCCATCATTTTGTTTTTTTGCACATTGTTACCTCCATGTATCACTTGTAAGATTGGACGTCAAGAGATTGCATTGTGCCACTCATCATGCTTTTTTATAAGAGCTTCTACATGAATTTAGGCAATGATAGATTAGTGATACACCAGCAAAGTTTTTCCTATTGTTTGATTTATATTGATACGCATATATGTACATATGCTCTGGTAAAAGTTGGATGCATGTTACTTGTTAGAAGAGTAAGAATGGAGAAAATATTTTTCTATATTATTTCTGGTGATCTGTACATCTATATATAGTACATGAAAGAATCAGAAGAATAACCACCAATATCTATCTAATCTAACTAGAGAAGATTATCTAATCTAAACTAATCTAGATAATCACAAATCTAGATAACATCAGATCTGGATAATATCAAATCTGAATAATATCAAATATTTACAAATGATAGGATTAGATTCTCTAACATTACTCAATTAATCAAGATGTTAAGATGTTGGTGGATTAATCTATTGTTATGAAGCTTCTCCTTTATTTTGCATAATGTAAATTGTATATTGATCAAGTATGTTGGATTCTACTATTAGATATTTCACATTTGATGCACCAATTTGAGCTCGAACTGGATATATATATTGATTGTTGTGTCCTTCCAATCTTTCCAATGATGGAGCTTCGGTTGTAAGGCTGAGAAGTTGCAACACTTGGCTCAATGGAGCTGAAGTTGCGATAAGACAGTTGGGTATGTAAGCACAAGATCCTTAACCAGGTATTATTGACGGTGTGATGGGACACTCCCTCATCATCCTATCGATAGCCCCTTTACCTAGAGAGCTCGAGTTAGCTGCCTCTTGAGATACAATTTCCATCGGACTGCCAATATCATCTTCACTTGATTTTGCTTCCACTCATTTTTGAACAATACTGAGTCAAATTCTTCTCCTATGAATATTCAATAGAACATGCTGAATTTCATGTAAAACCTATAAAATCAATTATATGACATGAAATGCTTGATCTTCTGACCCCATGGATTGGTGCAATCCTCAATTCAATGAACGACCTTTTCTCTTCGTGTCGGGTAGTGAATTCGGATGAAGAGTTCTTGTAATGCTTGAAAAAAGAATCAAAAGAACACTAATTTCCCAAAATAATAGGGAATTAACTTTCTATTTAAAACCAAAAATGTCAATTGGAAAATTATTAAACCATAATACCCCATTATGCCCCATTAATTCTCTCTATTATATGATGTCTCCTCTCTCTTGAAACTTTTCTCTCCTCCAAGATCAAAGTGACACCTCCTTCCATCTCACCTCATTGAAGCATGGGACGTGGTTCAAGAACACGACGATCGCTGGATGTCGGGCCAGTAGAAAAGGAAGGAGGGTTGAGTATGAAGAAACTCAAATGTCAAAGAGATGTGATAAACAAATCCAAAACAATGGACTGAATCTGTGTTAGGTTAAATATGCAACAAAAATGATCTAATATCTGACTCATCAAAATCTATTATGATATTATGTTGTTGTGGTCGATTGGGTCTATATTAGTATTTTGTTCAATATTTTTTAGGCAATTGTATTATGTTTGACCATAATTCTTTTGTTGGCTATGCGCCATTAGTGTTGTCGTAACTAGTTTTATCATGCACCTGATCATAATTAGATTTTTCTTTTTTCATGTTTTCTTGCTATTTCTAACACTTTACGGCATGGATACTATTTGACTTTAATCATATTTTTATTTTATTTCACATATTATTGCTATGTCAGAAACATATTGAGGCGATCTTGAAATTGATAGGGGTCGTATTCATGAGTATAGTAGGACCAAAATCTCGTCAATTTATTTGATACAATCATATTGTTCAATACAGACAAACTGAAATGTCTCAAGTAGGCTCCATCGCAGACGACACCATATGATACGGTCGTATTATTCAATACGGGCAGACCAAAATTTCTTCAGGTAGACTCCATTGTAGATATTCTTATTCAATATGATCGTATTCTTCAATGCAGGTAGGTCGTATTGTTGCTAAGTAGACTTGAATTTTGTCCTTTCTTCTTGATCTTCGTGTCCTATCAAAGAACTCAAATGTGTGTAGATTTCTGAAGAATAATCAAGATTAACATATAAAATCTCTGAATTTGAGTTTCTAAAGGTCATGTGAATAAACATTTTAATACACTTATCACATATTTGCTTGAAATATAGTTAATCATTAAATTAATTAAGTAATATTTTTTTATTCTAATTACATTAATTTTCCTATAGTGATCCCAAAGATAAGGCATGATGATATGGATGTCATTGGTATAATATTACTTGTTTGTTATTTTTTTAGATTTGTATCATAACACTGATTTTGCATTGATTATTAGTCCTTATAATCAGTATGAAGGACTTTTCAAGTTCCACTTATGATTTTTCTATACCAATTCGGAGTCAATCAATGCTCCTACCAAACGTTTATTGTGTTACTAATTCGACCCTCCATTCATCAAGCTAAAAAATAGTAAATAGGCTACAAGATAAAAGTCCAGAACCGAGGATCACCATGTTATATCTAATGCATCATTGATTCATTGTTATCGTTCATCGTTAATGACTTCACTTAAAGTGAATGATGCATCCTTCCCTAAAGAAGACACTTGTCTTAGCTTGATCGACAACTGACCATTAACATTAGTTTGTGTTGTTTGCATGGCGTATCGTATAAAAGTGAAGAGTTCTTCCCAATGAAATAAGTTATTAAAGAAGTTGAAAAGCAACTTTCATTGATTTAAACAATATTTCCAAAGCAATAATATTGAATCATATTGAACTATTGAATCATATTGAGCATTAGACTACGTCTATCTTGATAACGAATAAAAGCATTGATATCGATCATTGATATCTATTTATTATTACACATTTAATTATGTTGTTAAATTATATGGAATTATTTCATCGAATATTATCATGACCACCTTCTAAAATACATTACTATTCTAACATGAAATTCACTTATGTTGTTATTATTATATTTATCACACATCTAGACTTCATAGCTTATGGGAGAGTTGTCTCCCCTGCATTTTGGTTCCAGCAAGTGCATGTCAATGATAGACGGCTTGATGGTATGTGATGACGATGCTTAGGCAGTTGATTTGCTCATAACTTAGGGACTTTCTTAGATATCTTATTTTTTGTATTTTAGTTATAATAAGAATCGAATATTATCAGTCGGTGGATTATGAAAGCATTATTGACTATGTCATTTAGGCTTCCACATTATAATTGTCTTCTATTTTGTATTAGCTCCTTTCCTTCTGCTGATGTGTCATAATATTTGACCAATCATGGTCAATACAAAAGTCAAAGTACAACATTGGGTAGCATCTCTAGAGGCAAATTCATTCACATTACGAGGGTTACTTTTGGGGGCATCACATTAATGGTATCTAAGTCTAAAGTTAGGACTCCCTTGATGTTCTACAATAGTATATTGTAGAGGTCTAAGTGCAAAGCACCAAGCAATCGTCACAACATCCATTGTACATTACATGTAAGATATCTCATTCTTTGTATAATATATATTAATATTGATTTTGTATATATGTAGTTATTTTTAAGGAGGTTATTAAGGATAGTAGAAATCAATTTAACTCTTGTGAATGGTTGAGAATTTTTGTTTATCCATGATCAATGATGTGATAAGTGGGAATATATATATATATATATATAAGCTAATTTGATTTAAAAGTTCATGTTTGGATATGACCAATTATGTCCTTCACCAATGTTTGGATATCCGAAGTACACGAAAGAGACACGTAGGTGATAATTATCATTGCAAAAAAATAAATCAACACGAAGAATCTCATAAATAATGAGATCTAATTGTTATTCACCCACAATCAACAAGAGATATTTTACTAATAAATTATAATTAATAATATTAATAATCTTTATATTTTCCCCATAAATCTTTTCTTGCAGTTTTCCCTCGCGTTCTCCCATTTGCCTAATTATCACACCTCTTCCTATTTGAATATAGTAGTAGTAGGAGTAGAAGGAGGAGGCTTATCAGTAATAGGGAGACATGGGGCGAAGGATGCTTTAGGATGTCAAAATATTAGGAGCACAGTGATGTGAAGATTTAGTATTCAATTCAAATAGTTCTTTTAATGGGATGAAACCAATTGATCAAACATCTTAATAGGTTAAGCATTAATTGGATTTTTATGGATTGATATGAAAAGTACTAGTTCCATTGTATTGTTATTATTGGATTATATAATGATGCTTATTTGATTTAACTAGTTTTAGAGTTATGCCAAGTTTTCTCATCCAAGGTGTAGATTCATATTTTTATATGCAGTTAATCTCAATCATGTTGATCTTACTCTACTTAGTGTTGTTATTATTATGAAAATCAATATTTAAGCATATCCAAGCAATGAAAGCATCTTCTATTATGATGCATGCATTTTGTAACGTATTTTAGAGCTTGTATTAGACATGATTTTGAGTCATTTTCACATAGCATACATCTATTTCTATCTTTATTTGTTCATATTGTTTCGAGTCCAAAAACTACTCCTATTTGGTGTTATCTTGTAGGAAATCAAGTGGAAAGGCAAAGAAAAGGTTGGAAGCCCCTTAATATCGCAGAAGTACATGCTCAGAAGAATAAATCAACGCTCGGAGGACATCACGGGCAAATAGCCTATTACGGGCCGTGATGAAGTGAAAGTTGCTGAAGGAGTCCATAACGAGCAGTGAAGATCATATCACGACCTTTACCGAGTCGCTCCAACTACCAACTCCAACGTTACGAGTCGTGAAGACCTATTACAGGCCGTTACAGTGAAGATCACGACCGCAATACGTGTATTACGACCCTTATAGAGTAGCCAATTCAACTTGTAGATACTTCACGGGTCGTAAGACCTTGCTACGGGCCGTGAAGGAAGATATCACAGAGCGTCACCTCATATCACTACTGTTAAAGAAGCAGTGGATCATAAGTCCAGATTCATTATATGTTGTGATCAATACTTATGGGCCATAAGAGAGAAGAATTCAAGATGCACAACCATTCAGCGCCCAAGTTACGGACCGTGACGACTTGTGCAACCGTGAAGAAAACTATACTTACGGGTCGTGACATCTTGTCACGGGCCGTGAGGAAGCTATATATTTGAGATTTTGATATGATTTGATGGCCAAAAAGTTTGAGATTTGATCGACGACTTTAAATATTGGATTCTATCATATTTCTGAGGATTTGAATAAGTTCTTATTGGACTTTCATCGTCATCATTGATGGAAAGGCATAATTGATCCAAGGATCCACACGCAACATCATCCAACTCTGGGAAACCCTAAAGTATAAGAAGACTTCGTCTACAACTTGAGGAGGGGGGATGAAGAAGCTAGACACGAATATGCTATGCTAGAGAGATAAAGTCATCAACTGGATAAGAATGCTATAGAACAAAGGTTATTGCAAAGGACTACTGAGAAGGAGTCGCATCATACATCTGTTAAGGAGTTGTTCAACATCTTCTCGACATTTAGAGGAGCAATATCTTGTTCCATACTTTGTTGTGACGAAATATTTTCTGTAATCAAGACAACATATTCTGAATATTTTTTATGTTACATTTTATACTTTAATATGATTGCTACTGCAAAACTTATATAACTTTCAAGATTTTTAGTTGAATTGTTTCTTCATGAACATATTTTCCAGAGAATTCTGAGTTGATTTATTGATCATTAATTGTGTAGTGTGGTCAACATCTTTGCAATTCATGTCCTGCGATTTTGATCCGTTAAGGACATTATCGTTTGTGGTCTATTAGGTCAACCCGTTAAAGTTGGTTTAATAGTCTAGGGAGACATCTTATGCATCTTGTATTTTCTTCTAGAGGATATACTCGTAAAGGGATATTTTTTGGACTGTTTAATATAAGATAGTTGAGTTACCTATTAAAGGAATTCATAACTTAGATTTGCCTAACCATCTGAAGATTCAATAATTGATTTTCATCTTACATATGTCTGTTGTACAAGGTTCTCGTATTCAACTTGAATTTAGTATTATCCAGGTCGTAGTGATCATCCCATATTAATACTCTTATTAGTTATATTTATATATTATTAACTCTCTGAAACACCATCCTGAAACAAATGTTATCTCTTATTAGCTTGAAATCTTATTAAATAGTTAAATAATTCCTCGTGGGATCGCAACCTTACTCTTACACTCTATTACTTGAACGTCTAGTGCACTTGCTAGCATCGAATTTCCTGTGTTCCCATTTTTTGCATAATATTATACCAATGCATATACAAGAATTTTGATCTAACATATAATAGTTTTATTGAATTAACAATGACTTGTTTGGCTTAATTAGGTTTAAGGGTGGACTACATTATGATATGTAATCCGTATTTCAACAAGATTTCTGTGATGAGTTATATTCATCTAAAAGGTTAGAAATTGTATATAGATATGTAGCTCTAAGGGCTTTGTTATGATTGAAAACCAAATCACTATCATATTGATATGAAAAACAAACCTTATTTAATTATTTTGTAAATGCATATTACATGTTTCTGTAGGATCTGGAATGGCACCAAGTGGGGGAGGGGGGGGGGGGGGGGGGG
>LTAE01005094.1:12052-31321 GCA_001647135.1 Pontederia paniculata | reverse complement strand
CAGCCTCCTCGACCACAATATCCTCTCGGCATGCTACCTAAGCCTCCTTTTCAACCTCAACAAAACCACCAAGCATTGAGAAGCTAGCTAATGCAACAAGTGATAGATTTTAAAGATGTAAAAGGGTATGGAGCTTCTAATTACCTGTAATCGCAACTTGGAATATCAAGTCGGCCAGTTGGCAACTTCAATAAATTCACGAGAAGAAGGGAGCTTACCGAGTCAACCATTGAAAAATCCAAAGGAGCACTGCAAAGCAGTTGAATTGCGAAGTAGAAAAAGATTACAGGAACCACATGCGAGGAACAAAGACGAAGAGGAAACTTCTAAATTCAAAAAAAGAAGAAAGTCAAGAAAACCCACAGATGGTGAAAGAGAGGCAAGCATCATCGCCTTATGTTCCACCGATCTCATTTCCACAAAGGCTCAGAAACCCAAAATGGACCAGCAATTCGGAAAGTTTGTTAAACTTTTCAAACAGCTACACATCAACATACCATTTGCTGATGCCATAGCACAAATCTGGACATATGCAAAAAATTTTAAATAGATTATGTCAAAGAAGAGAACATTAAAAGAGCATAAGACTATTGCACTGACAAAGGAGTGTAGTGTTGTCCTTTAGAAGAACCTTCCTCCCAAATTGAGAGATCCAGGGAGTTTTTCTATTCCCTGCACTATAGGGAATTTGACAATCACAAAGACTCTATGCGATCTGGGAGCAAGTGTATCACTTATGCCCCTCTCCATCTGTAAGAAACTTGGACTACAAGAACTCAAACCAACCACAATCATGTTGCAACTAGCTGACTACTCCATAACACATCCCAATGGAGTGTTGGAGAATGTATTGCTTAAAGTTGATATGTTCTTTGTATAAGTCGATTTTATAGTATTGGATATAAAGGAAGATGTAGAGATCCCCAATGACACAAACTTGTCAAGTGAAGAGGTGGAGATGATGAATGCATTGGATGCTGCAAAACACGTCATACAATCGAGGTAAAATCTTTGAAGATCTTGGGAAAGGTAAAGGTTTCCATCTCCTTCCAATATAGTGTCTCCTAACCTTGAACTCAAACCACTTCCACCTCATCTTAAATATGTATTTTTGGGATCTAACAACACTTTACATGTTATTGTGAATACTTCTTTTGATGCAATGCAACTAGACAAATTAATGAGAGTGTTGAGATATAAGAAACAAGCTTTAGGTTGGACATAGCAGATCTGAAGGGAATAAGCCCCTCCATATGTATGCATCATATTCTTATGGAGGAAGATCATAAACCTAGTGCTGAACATGAAAGAAGGCTTAATCCCAACATGAAAGAGGTTATTAGAGGTGAGGTTCTCAAGTGGTTAGATGCGGGTATTATCTATCCCATTTCTAATAGTTCATGGGTGAGCCCAGTGCAATGTGTACCAAAAAAGGGAGGGATGACTGTAGTGACAAATGAGAAAAATGAGTTAATTCCCACACGCACAATAACGAGTTGGAGAATATGCATTGACTATAGAAAATTGAATAATGTCACCCGAAAAGATCATTTCCCATTACCCTTTTTGGATCAAATGCTTGAGAGATTGGTAGGATGCAAATATTACTATTTTTGGATGGATATTCGGGATACAATTAAATTCACATAGCCCTAGAGGACCAAGATAAAACCATCTTTACATGCCCGTATGAGACTTTCGCATTCAAGCGGATGCCCTTTGCGTTATGCAACGCATTCGCGACATTTCAACGGTGTATGATGGTCATTTTCTCTGACTTCATTGAAAAATTCATGGAAATCTTCATGGATGATTTTTCTTTATTTGGACCTTCCTTTGATGCATGTCTTGAGAACTTGGCCCAAATTCTGACTAGATGCGATGAAACGAATTTAGTTCTGAATTGGGAAAAGTGTCATTTCATGGTACAAGAGGGGATTGTCCTGGGCCACAAAATTTCAGAAAGAGGGATAGAGGTGGACAAAGCCAAAGTCGAGTGTATTGAGAGACTACCCACACCCACATCTATAAGAAGGGTGAAGAGTTTTCTGGGTCATGTAGGTTTTTATCGGCGATTTATCAAAGATTTCTCAAAAAATTGCCAAATATTTATTCACTTTACTTGTTAAAGATGCTAATTTCAGTTTTGATGAGGCACGTATGCAAGCATTTAATAGGCTCAAACAAGAACTCATTTCAGCTCCCATCATAATCGAACCTGATTGGAATTTACCATTTGAGGTAATGTGCGATGCGAGTGACTACGCAATAGGAGCGGTGCAGGGGCAAAAGAAAGAAAAATGATCTCATGTGATATACTATGCCAGCCGCACTTTGGACGATGTTCAACTTAATTATACTACCACAGAGAAGGAGTTCTTAGCGGTGGTGTTCACACTAGAAAAATTCCGTCCCTATCTCATTGGATCCAAGGTAATTATTTTCACTGACCATGCTACAATAAAGTATCTTATGAGCAAGAAGGAAGCCAAGCCACACCTAATTAGATGAGTGCTCTACTCCAAGAATTTGACCTGAAGATTCAAGACAAGAAGGGGATGAAAAACACAGTGGTTGATCATTTGTCACGGTTGGAAGGACCACGAGAAGAGGAGAGTATTCCCATTAATGAAAACTTCCCCGACGAACTACTCCTAGCTGTAGCAAGTGTTCCTTGGTATGCCGACATAGTGAATTATTTGGTAAGAGGTATAATCCCAATTGATTTTCTTGCAATCAATATAAGATATTCTTCTGGGAGGTAAAAAAATTATTTTTGGGAGGAACCTTTACTGTTTAAATTCTATGCTGATGAAATGATAAGGCGATGCATTCCTGAAGATGAAGTCTACGAAATCATAATGCATTGTCATTCCTTAGCATGCGGGGGATATTTTAGCATGAACAAAATCATGGCAAAAATTCATCAACACGGTTTTTATTGGCCCACAATGTATAAGGATGCTAAAAGCTTTATAGAGTCATGTGATAGGTGCCAAAGAATAGGGAATATCACGAAAAATAATGAAATACCTCAACAACCAATTTTGGAAGTTGAGATTTTCGATGTATGGGGCATTGATTTCATGGGCCCATTTCCATCATCATGTGGGAATCAATATATTCTGGTCGCAGTGGATTATGTTTCGAAGTGGGTAGAGGCAATTGCAAGTTCTACCAATGAATTCAAGGTTGCGTTGAAGTTTCTAAAAAAACACATTTTTGCTAAGTTTGATGTCCCAAGATCTATCATTACTGATGGGGGAAGCCACTTTTGCAATAAACATTTGGATTCTGTGCTTAAAAAGTATGGAGTCAAACATAAAGTCACCACACCATACCATCCTCAAGTTAATGGCCAAGTGGAGTTAGCTAATCGAGAATTGAAACTCATTCTTGAGAAAATGGTCAACAAGTATAGAAAAGATTGGTCATTGAAACTCGATGACGCTCTTTGGGCGTATCGAACAACTTTCAAAACCCCTCTAGGTATGTCGCCATATCGATTGGTCTTTGGCAAACCATGTCATTTACCAATAGAATTAGAACACAAGACATATTGAATAATTTGGGAATTGAATATGAACTTGAGGAGAGCAAAAGCTAAGAGATTACTGCAATTGAGTGAATTAGAAGAGCTTAGGATTTAATCCTATGAAAATGCCAAGTTGTATAAAGAGAAAATCAAGCATTGGCATGATAAGCACATTTCTCGCAAACAATTTCATATTGGTCAATACGTGTTATTGTTCAATTCCAAGCTTAAACTATTTTCGGGAAAATTGAAGTCTAGATGGTTTGGTCCCTTTCAAGTATCCAAAATTCTTTCAAATGGAGCGATTGAAATTTCGATGACTCTACAGGAAACTTTGTAGTAAATGGACAAAGACTAAAGCCATATATATTGAATGAGTATTTGGAGTGAACCATAGTGACACTTGATGACCCAAACTCTTAACGAAAGCTAAACATTTGTCGAGCCAACGACACTAAACAAAGGCGCTTCTTGGGAGGCAACCCAATTCTTTTTGTATCACGTACTTTTACTTTTGTTCATAACTCATTTGAGTGAATAAAATCACTTGCCATTGCATGTTTTTCGTATTCTAACTTGTACACATGGTTTGAAAGAGAAGACATAAGAAAAAACAACAAAAATCAGGGAAACTTAAAATATTGGGTTGTATTCGCCATCCCGAAGTGATTTTGGTCTGACCGTACAATTTTGTACGACCGTATTGGGTTGCAGACGAAACTTAAAATCAAATTCCGAAAGCATTTCAATCAGATCGTATTCATTCCATATGGCTGTATTGGGCATCTCGAAGAGATTTCGGTCCGACTGTACAATTTTGTACGGCCTTATCGGGCCATGACACAGTTAAGTTATTTTCGTGCCGTAACTTGTTCATTTTAATCCCTTTCATGTTTTCTCCACTTCCCTACTTCTTTCCTCTCCTTTTTCGCACAGATTCATTGAAGAAGATCCCTTGGGGAAGACCGAAGTTCTCTCACGCCGAAATCATCTCTAAAGGCCTTGGATCCATCTTAGGGCATCATTTGGGAGGAAGGAGAACTGCTCTTCCGGGTGGAAAAGGAGAAAACCTAGGTTTCCAAGTTTAAGATTCGACGATTCCTACCCTACTTCAGCAAATCAAGAGATGGGAAAGGAGAAGAAGATCTAAAGGCAAAGGAAGAAGAAGAAGAAACTCTTGAGAGAAAAGAAGTGATCTAGGGCATCATCACCAAAGGTCTTCTTAAACCCAAAATTTTTCTTTTGTTTGTGGATTTCATCAAGCTTTGCAAGAAGCTTTTGATGTTGGAGTTGTAAAGGAAAGAAAGAAATTAGAGCATCTTCTTGCACAAGGAAGAAGTTGAAGTGCTCGTCAAGTGTTCGAGTCTTTGTCACAAAGAATTCAGTTTGAGCATTGTAAGTGAGAAATGATTTTCAAACGAAAAGCAAGTATCGTCGGGCCTAGTGGAAGTCGAAAAGAACAAGCATCAAATGAATACGGTATTGAATTCATGATGATGCTCAAAGGAAGTTGTACGACGTGCTAGTAAAAAGATAAATTGCTAACACTCGTTATATGAATGATCAAACCATGAAAATACTGGAGTTGGATAGAGATGTATATTACATGATTGACAATATCAGATGGCGAGGACTCATGACTATGAGATGATCAACTTACAAAAAGATCACGCTAGAATTCTTGAGTTCCTTAGATGTGAAGATTAAGAACAATGATGAAGATGATTTGAGAATGATAACCTTTCGACTATTCAATAATGAGCACAAGATGACATTGAAAGAATTCAATGAAGTTTACAATCTCCAGTCCACTGGACCATGGATTCCACATGGGATATTCAAGTGTGCATACATGTGGACAAAGATCACTCACGACGACTCCTCGCTCTCATCTCACCATAAGGCAACTCATGTTCGAAACCTAGTATTCAGGTATCTACATCGAGTTATGGCATCCACCATATTTGAGCGTGGTGACAATGATGGTGTAATGAGAGATGATGAATTATTCTTAAATTGGGCTATGTTGAATTAGGAGCAAGTCAACACCGGAGCATTCATGATTAAACACATGTTCAAAATGGCACACAAGAAAAAAGGAAAAAATTATATTCGGCGGGCTCAAGACTCTTATTGCTTTAACATTTGGATATGATGTGGATGATCTAGAGATGACTGAAGGAAGTGATCTATTGACATTGATACGTGTGTCAATATCGAAATGATTATCAAAATCGGAGACTTCTATCACTTAAGGTTTAGAAAATGATCAATACACACACCCTTTAACAGACTATGAGAAAGTGACAGTGACAAATAGAGAAAACTGGATGTTCAATACAATAGGACTTGAACAACTAAGATCAAGAATGAATGACGATGAGGATGAAGAAGATGAGGATGAGGAACCTTTGATCAGGCGCACTCGTAGCAACAGAGCCCCTGAAGCAACACAAGATCAAGACCACCAAATGCCGGACATCCCTAGTCAAGAGCAGCCCTTTATACATGTTGATCCTTCTTCATTTGGTGGAGGCGCATTTGAGAACTGACAAGCATTTCAATCACAAATGCAAAAAATGTTCCAAGACAAGCAAACCTATCATGACCAGCAACTCCTCTGGCAAGCCGACATCACACAATAAATGCAAATCAGCCAACAACGCATAGGTAAACTACAAGAAAGAGTGGTTGATATAAGAGATATCCAGTTGAGCATGCAGAGACAACAAGACACGATGTATGGAATTTCGAGAGAATGAATGCTTGGCATATCAAGAACAATCACTATCCAGCCTACCCACTATCAGAATTTCCTCCACCAAGTGGCGGAGAAGAATAAGCTCGTAAGCGATCCTCTTCCCTTACCTTAAGTTTCTATTGCATTGAGGACATTGCTATGTTTAGGTTTGGGGGAAATTAGGAGTCTAGGAGTCTATAGTAGGAGTAGCTAGAGGTCAAGTTGTATTTTAATTTAAATTGCGAGTGAGAAATGCATGCCTAATCTATTCGTCGATAAATTCTTGGGATGTCCTATATATGCATGAATCCTTAAATCATAAGTAACATGTCTACAAGCGGTGAAAGTACAAATTATCGAGAATGAAAATTTTTGAACTAAAAATATTATGAGTCTTTGCTTTATCCTATATGTGAAAGTTTTACATGTTCATGAAAGTGAAGAAGAGTTAGGACTAACGTCATAAATTTAATATTTTACTTATTTATGTATGAAAGTAATTCCGATAATGCTAGATTGAAAATGGTCAAGTAAAAATGTAAGTTAGGCTAACAAGAGAGAGAAAGAGGAAGGTCCATTGGGCAAAGCTCGTGGCAGGGTACATGCGTCCTCAGTCACAGGAGTTCCCTATGAAAGCATTGCAAAAAAATGATGAAGGAAAGAAAAAGAAAAGAAAGCGAAAGCCAAATAACTACTCCAATGATTTCGATGCTAAAGTAAAAAGACAATCGAAATTAAGAGTATGTAGAGCATCTCACACACCCAATCGAGTAACTCAAAACGAAAGGATTGGATAGTGTCGTGGGGAAGTCAAATCGTGTATTATATATGCATGTCGGCATTGAAATTTAAATAAAAGTACCTCTCTTGTGTGTTGAAACTTCATTTAAGTCATTAGTGATTTCCATCTTTGTCAAGCGTAATCGGAGAAACTGGATATACATTAAGAACGCAAAATTTGTATTAGTGATGTGAAAATCAACCCTTTAGATCAATTGTGATATATATAAAAGATTTGCAACATGATAAGTGAAACTCTCTTTTTGACATTATATACTTAGACGTTCTCGATACTTGCAACTACACATTGCTATGTAAGGATTATGACTTGTTACTCATGTTTTAAGGATTGTTTAAGAATTGAAAAATGCAAAATTTGCTTGAGGACAAGCAAGAATTCGGTTTGGGGTAATTTGATAAGTGAATGAAATGAATGCAAATTAACTCTGTTTGGAATTAAAATTGGGTTTATTTAGATGTTATTTATGTTTAATCTTCGGAGATCTACACAAAGTTGCATTTGTTTTGACAGGAGATGATAAGCACACAGAATCGGGGAAAAGTCAAGTTTCTGAAGAGAATATGGTCGCCCCGACGTGAAGAATACGTCGTACAAACATGAGGAAGAAAGACAACTGATTGGCGAAAGAATACGGGAAAACCACATTGAAGAATACGATCGTATTGTGCATTCCGAACATATTTTGGTCCGCCCGTACAAAATTGTACGATCATATTGAGCTCGAGTATGAAATACGATACGACTTCGATATGGCCGTATTAAATATTTCGGCCCACCCGTACTGATAACTCTGAAGGCCATTTTTTTATTATTTTTTTGGGTATTTTGGTAATTTATATTGGGTGAATATGGATTTGAAAAATATAAAAAGAGATAAATTAGGTCAATTTGGGAACGACGGGAGGAGAACGGAAAGAAAGCTCGTGAACAAGGGATAGATTTAGGTTTTTGCAAAACTCAAGAACGCAATTTCTGTAATTTCTGAAACTATTCGCATTTTCTTGGTTTGGATCTGATGAACATGTTTTTCGTAATGGAATCATTGTTCTTATCTTTTGTGATGCATGGCTAAATCCCTTATGTTCTAGGGTTTGAAGAAAATTGGGGGTTTTGTATGTTTTCATTTGATAATCATTTGTGATGTATGAAGTTCATCTAACAATCTCTCATGTGCAAATCTAAATGCGATTGACTATCCATTTAAGTCATTCTAGGTCTTTGAAGGATGAAAATCTTCTGATTGACTTGTAGCTTTTCTTGGATGATCTATAACTCTTGCCCTAGAAATAGGTTCCTGTTATAGAAATTTATTGTCGGGGATTTGATATGAGGGTAGTTTTCATATGTGAAATATGAAAGTGTTTGCATATGAAAGTTACTAAGAGTGTATGATCTTGAAAAAGGGATACATGAAAAGTTTATGAACAACATCAAATCACATATTACACAGTGTTTAGAAATCATATGAAAACCCCCAATTTGATTCAACCCTAGAACATTCCATTCTTTCTAAGAAATTCTTGTCAAACTAGTATCTATTTAGTTGTTATAGTGTAGAATATTTCTTTTATTGCAAGATTAATTTTTCTCTCACCGATAATCTAGTTTAGATAATAACAAAAACATCGCAAATTTAGTATTTGAAACATCTCCTTGTGGGTTCGATATCTTTTTATTACTACATAGGATTATGTACACTTGTAGAATTTCTGTCATTGTTTTGATTATTGTGTAAAATTTTGCTAGTGAAAGTTGCATTTAAGTTGGTTTAAACTTTGGAAATTGTGATATATATGAGTTGTAAGATTCCAACGCCTTAGCTGTGCTATGATGATAAGGATATTCTTGAGCAAAAGATCTAGATTAAATATTGGTCTTTGCCCTTTATGTGAAATAATCTGATTCTTTTTCCAATCTTCTGTCACTTTGCCGCCAAAGTATTCCTTCACTTTGTCAACAACAATTTACACAAGTTAATTATAACTTTGTTACAATTTTTTGCTATGTAGTTCAACTGCACCGGTAGGACCACTGGGAAACCGACTATGTACATGCTAGCCATGTCCAAGTGGTGCGCTTTGAGGATTGAGAAGCTAGACATCAACACGAAGGATAGGTTGTTCATGTTGGCGTCAAAAGCGAGTCCTATTTGATCCACCACATTGTTGCCCTGGTGGGCAGTTGAACAAACCTAGGCCTACTGTGAAGAGGTTCTGATCGATAGGAACAAGGATTTCAACATTGTCCAAGCTTTTGATGCCTGCAGAGAAGGTCGTTGTAGCACTAGTGTAATCGTAAGCGGGGAGGGCAAGGAATACCAGTTGCACGCCTTGTCCTTCCATCAGGGAGCAACTATAATTGTACTCGAGGATGACGGTGGTGGTGGTGTTGAACGTGACGCCCTATGTGCCACTCGGAGAGCGAGCATGCATAAATGGAGATTTCATCCGACAAAGGAAATACAATTTATTTATTAATATATTATTATTTTACTCAAATTCCAAGTCATTTTGTATGCTTAACTGCCATGTGTCATGTGTTACTTAGAAAACTAGCTATATCCGATACATGGATTAATAATGAACCCTTCTAATAGTGGGGGACTAATCTATTACATATTGAAATTAAGGGATCAAAATAAAATCTACCTAAAGTCGATGGACTACTCTTGAAAATTACTCTTAAATTGGTCAAAAAAACTCATTCCTAATTGAATTAGAAATGCAAAGAATCCTTCTCTTCAAATAATTTAATTTCTATTTGTGATAGGAGATGAATCTTTTGTCTAATTGTTCTTCTTAAATAATTTCCAATTCAAATAATATGAGTCCTTGGACATTGAAATATCTGCAAAGCATCTTTCTAATCGGATTTGTTTTGTTCTTCATGACCCATGACAAAATTTAAGGTCTGTGATACTGAGTCCAAGTAGGAATTCTCAATGTTACTACCCATGACATAGTATCACGACCCATGAATCAAGACATCTTCTTACAACCCTAACAATTTGATGTTCAATGATGTCTTGTGCTACTAATGTCGTGATGCCCTTCATGTCCAGTGAGATTGCAATGTAACAACTAGTGATAGGGTGTCATGATCTATTATATGACTTCGACAAATTCAGCTTCTTTGCCTTGGCGCCATGATATGTAGTTGCGGCTCGTGATATTCATCCATTGCTCTATAGGGCCGCTGTCACGACCGTGACATGATTGTAATGACCCGTGAAATCCCAAAATAATGATCTTTTGAGCATGAAATTGACTCATGTCATCGTTTGTCTTTTTTATCCATTCCTCTACTCCTTTCATGTGATTTTCTGAAAATAATATCGAAACTTAGGTAGAATCATGACTTGACGAAATAAAAATAAATAGCCACTTAAATAGATGTATGCTATGACAAAATTAACCAAAATAAACTTAAACATATGCTTGAAATTATGTTGGAATATGCATGCATTAGCAAAAGCTAGAAGAAAGACATTGTTCGATAATTCTCATACTAAACAGTACTTTGAGTTTTGATTTTTTTTTTAATTTTTAAACTTCTATGAATAATATTCTTTATAAATATAATTATAATAGTAATTGAAATATATAATTATTAAAATTATCAATAAAGTAAGTAAATTCAACATTATTTAATTAATTCGACAATTTTGATTGAGTTTTGGATAATGAGTTATATAATTATTTAATTCAATATTAGTTTGAAACTGATTCAATCTATTAATTCCGTCTAATCCAATTAATAAATATATTAAGGAGATATTTGATTTTAAAAGTCTCCATATTTGATAAATAAAAAATTCTACATCTAAGTTAACAACTTATAAATTTGAAAAAAAGTATGTTCCTTATTTTCTTATCGACTATATTACTCTTTTACCCCTATTCTTTTAATAATATTATTAATATATAATATTTGTTCTTTTACATTTTCTATTTATTTTAACTTTCCTCCTTTCATTTTTTTCATAAAATATAAATAAATTAACATTTTAAAATACAAAAGGAGACTCGACCTCATGTCCTACTGAACTGCGGCAATTTTTTTAAAATAAATATATAAATTATAAGAAAACAAAAGATTTTTTACACTTTTTTAATTATAAGAAAGAAGGAAAGGATTATTTTATTTAAATTGTCTAATATAATTAAACTAAATTAGCTTCAAGAATATCTTAATCAGCAATCACTTCTATCTTAAAACAAATTTTAGTATTTAAAATATTTATCAATATTAGTACTTCTTAAATATTTTTTATTAACTAAGTTAAACAACTACTAAATAATTTCGGGACGAAATAGAGTGATAATGTGAAGGTATAGTACTTAAGGACCAAAATTACAAAAAGTTTAATAATCGTATATCTGAAAAATTTTCCCCAACCAAAATGATATATTGGTTAATAAACAAATAAATCTCTCCGACCAAAATATACCATTTGTCCAACCCCCAAAGGAGTTCAAAATTTCCCACCCCCCCGTCTCTCTCTCAGGCCTGCGCCACCCACAAGGCGTATAGATTTCTAGGGCTTGCGTCGTCGCCGGAGATGATCCTACGAACTCCGCTGCAGAAGAAGAGAAGGTCGGAATCGGTCTCCGGCGACCATGAGAGCCCCGTCTCCGACCGCCGCATCGTGCTCTACAACGATCCCCGGCCTATCACCTCCGCCGAACCCTCGGACGAGATGGTCTGCACCTACCACTGCCGCCAGATGGTAAAAGTCTTACCGGCGTAATTTTACCTTTATAGTTGCAAATTTCAATCTGTGTTCGTCTTTTCCTTCTGCATCTTCCTTGTTTCACGAGAGATTATGATTGCCGTGCACCTTTTGAGGGTTCGGCACTTGCTTTTAGGAAACTTTTGACACAATGTGTTTTCTCATTAGTTGTTTGCATTTACGCCGTGTTTTTTTCCTCACATTTCACATGGAAACTTTAACTTGTCTATCTTGGAAGATTATATACACTGCAAGAAGGGTTAAAGTGAATATTATTATAACTTGAAAGAAGAGAAATATACCTTTTTATAAAGAACACTCGTAGAGTAATACCTTTTTGATGATTGAATCGAAAGAGTAATATGCCATACCGAACATCATGAGTTTTTGGGGGATAGGATAACCCAAATGCTAATTCAAGCTGGTAGGGAAGCTATTCCGAGAGTTACCTAAACCTAGATTGATTTGAGGTGTTATGAAATAAATATTTTAAAACTGTATTTGAAAGTTCCATGGTTTAAGTCATCTAACTTAATTTTGCTCTTGTATTGACAATCTGTCACTACTTCTGTTCTCTTTTCCTGACACTTGATCATTGCTCTCCTGCAGCACAAAGAACAATAGCTGATGTTACTGAAATGCATAACTAACCAATAGTAGTTCTTGGACGATAATGGCATTGATTGCATCTCAGAACTATGATTCATGCAGACAGATAGGAGAGCCTCTCAGTAACTCAAGAATGTATTGATATTTTTTCAATCCAAGAAGCCATTGAATTGTGTAGTTTTGTATTTCAGCTTTTGCTTTCTTCACTGAAAGTAGGCTCTGAAAGAAAATGAATTTTGGTGAAAAAAATTCTGAAAAAAGTTTATTTTATTATATTTGTTTGTAAATAAGCTTGAAAATATAAATAGCAATATTTATGAGAGAATGTGGGATAGGAAATTAATTTTCTTTAGTTTGGAAAGGATCCATTTTATATAACTTTACTTCATTTTCTTCTAAAAAAAAACTTTGCTTCATTTTTGGGTAGTAATAAAGAAGCCAATGTGTAGAACAATGAAGAAATTAGGAAAGTTCTTCAAGTGCTTCCTGTGATTCCCGAGTCCTGGTCATTAGAATGGCAACCAAGGTCCGCTACCACTCAAGTAAGAGATGGTTGATAACTCCTCCTCAAGAAAAGAAAAGATGATTGATATGCTTGCTTTTCTCATCAGTCAAATCGAAAGTCATTTCTTCTTGCTGATTGAATTCTTTTGTGTTGTCAACCTACGGAAGTTGTGCGTTTCACTTCCATCCTTCTCATCCAAACATATTAGACCCTTGGTTTCTTCTGTTTCATTTAAAATTGTACTTATCTTTTCCCTGCAGTGCCCTGTACTTATTTTTTTTGTCTAATAAGGGTGAACACTCAATTGTATCTTTTTTGACAGAAATATTTTTCTTTTCTTGACATTTGTGTTTTCTTTTGCCTTTGATCCAATTTTTGGCACTTTGTGAATGCAGGTTAAATCAGAGTTCATGGTGGCTCTGAGTGCTGCAGAAGATCAAGTACTTGCATATCAAACCAAATTGGATGCAATGAATAAAGAGTTACGCCAAAGTGGTAGGTTTCTTTTCTACAGTTAGGGTTACTTTTAAAATGAAAAATAAAGATAATACATTGCTTTATCAGGAAGATTGCTCTTGCAAAAAGATATGCACATGCTTTTCTTACTCTTTCATTTTCTTGTTAGGAGGTTTACATTGTCATTTCAGCTATTAATATCATTTGTGCTGATTAAACAGTGCTGGGCTAGTTTGCTTCTAATGTTTGCCCTTTTCATTGTCCAGTTAGGACATATTTTAGGACATAATCATATGAATAGAGCTACAAGTGTTTATAAAACTGAAAATTTCAATTTGGCTTATCACAAATTTTCTTTTTCCATCGCAGAGGATGAAAGAAAGAAGTCTAGAAACCTTATTTCTGCTCTAGAACAAGAACTTGAAGCTTCAAAAGCGCGGGAGCATGCATTGCAAGAACGGATGCTGAAGGAGGTTGGTGAATCTATGGAGCGGTACCAGGGGGAACTAAGGCAGCGCAGTGAGCTTGAGGTACCACTGCTTTTTTTTAGTCACATATTGTACATTCATTTTGCAACATAAAGGTTCATCCTTCTACTTAGAGTTAAAGCTTGCCTTCTATGTACAGGCTGTTATTTTAACATAACCTAGAATGCAGTCTCAATATAATTTGTTCATTCAGTTGATTGAATGTTTAGGAATGTTGGCTGCCTTTATTAGCCTTATTGCCTTAGTTCTCTGAATAAATTATTTTTAATCAGAGACTGGGAGGTTGGATAGCTTTGTCTCGAGAGCATCCACTGTTTTTTAGCTTTTGTGTTCTCTTTTGTGGACACTTTGACTTTATGATACACACTTGTAAATTTTCACGAACTTATAGTTTTAATACAAACTGGATGACCACCCGAGCTCAGTATTCCTCCTTTCTCACTAAGAAAACTTGTTCTTAAGTTCAATGGATAACACCAAATATTATTTCTGTTGAGAGGTGGAAGGATGACTATGGAGAGCAATAGTAACCCTTGTTTAAATATTTTTAAAAAAGTCATCCTTTTTTAACGAGGATATAATAGAATAAGTGCTTGTGCACTCATCGAATGTCTGTATGTGACATCCCACAAAAAATGACTGCATTGTGTTGGATCCAAATAATCCAAAAGTAGGCTGCTGGAGTAGCTCTTTGCCGAATTGAGATCTAAATGTGTTTCCCACTTGATACACAATATCTTCCTGAAAATCTTCTAGAAATTCCGATTGGCCCTTGCCCTATAAAAAGTTCCGGTTGGTCCGTGTATCAATCAAATCAACACCTGGTGCAGACCAGACTCATGAGCTGAGAAGTGTCCTCAATGTTGTGAGGGAAGCAACATTGTTGATCAGTTCAAGGAGCACACCCAGATCACCTGATTGGAATAACATATCTTTTCCATCTCAGTTACTCGGTTTAATGAATTTGATGATGCTGGTATCAAGCTCGAAGATGTCATTTCTGCAACCCTACTTTACCTTCTTTACGTCGTGTATATTGTTTCTATTTTCAAAGGTGTGCTTTTCATATGATCCCTTATTATTAGTCAGGAAGGTATGGTTTTATCATCAATGCACAGCTTTTGTTCCCTCAAAAAATGCACAGCTGATTTGGGGTTTTCTTTTCAGAACTCAACTCCTTGTTTTAACGTTTCTGGTGGTTTAACTCATAAAAGTTTGGGTGATCTGGTTACAACGCATCCACACCATTTTCGAGGGAGAGAGATGCTATAGTGAGAATATTGTGCATCACACAACTACTCTTATTAGAGAGTGGAGTTTTGGATAGTTTTTGTTTTTTGGGAGGGCACCCTAATGGCCCAAACACACATGTAAATTGTTCATATTCTTACTTCTAATACAAATGGATGTCTACCGAAGTGTGTAGCCATCCTTTCCCTTTTAAAAAAAAAACTCATAAAAGTTTGGTGCATTGCAGTTGAAACTCAGAAAAGAAGTTGAATCTCGTAAGAGTGCTGAACTTTCAATAGCATCAGCAAATGAACTAGCTAAAGATCTGGAGGGTAGACTTCAGAGACTTTCAGACAGCGCAGATAGAGAGAGAAGTCGTCTAGAGAGGGAGATTTCTCATTTGCAAGATGAATCAAAACTCCTCGCTTTGAAAATGTCAACTGACGTTAGTATCTGTGTGTACCTTTTTCCTAAAGGCCAAATTGTTCATTTAAACATTACTTGCTGTATTGATCTATCACAGATTGAAAAGTTGACGCTCAAAGCACAAAATTCAGAGAAAGAGTCAGAGTTATTAAAAGAGCAATTGGTGAACTTAAAGAAACAACTGGATGTGGTAAGTTATGTTTCTCATGTTTAATTAGCTTCTGTTCATTACTTCTCCACTTTACATGCTACTGTGTGCATTTCTTTAGCATAGTTCATCTTAAAGTTCTTGTGCCCTGGTCTGTCAAGTGATCAAAGTGAAACATTGCAGCTTCTTTTGAGTGAAAGGTTTAATGAAACCCACTTGCACTTTGATCTACTTCACATGCCTGTACATGGCAATAATTGTGTATATTGTATGGATTCTGTGGTCATTATGTCTTTGGTAATAATTTTTCAATGTCTTGAAATAATTATGTTTGCATCTTGTCTTTCCTATCTGGAGCCCCAATCAGTTGATTGAAGCAGAACATAAATTGGCATTGTATGCTGTTTTATCACATGAAAATGCTTTTCATCAGATCGACAATATCTTGTCATCTGATATACTATGATAATAATTCTTCCACACCTTGAAATAATTATGTTCACATCTTGTCTTTCCTACCTAGAGTCTCAATCAGTTGAGCGAAGCAGAACACAAAATGGCATCCTATGCTGCCCTATCACACGGAAGTACTTCATCAGATGACAAGATGTTGGTGAAACATTTGCAAGAAGAGATAAAAAAATATGTGAGTTAAATACTTCACAAGTCTCTCTTAAGATGACCTATTGTTGTTATTAATTACCTTATTTTTTTTATATATCCAATTTGATGTACGCCCAATCATGTAGACACACTCATCATGTTAACAGCATAATGTTGCATTTCTTTGGCTCTAGCCTAATTTTCCTTGGTACTAAATAGAAGATGATTTCTGTCTTGTTTTGTATAACCCAAGAACTCTGTTCTTATGTTTTTTTGTTTGCCAATGACATATGAGCTTATTGCTCAGTTGAAATTTTAAAGCTGCATACGTTCATTTCTTAATGCTAGGAAGCTGAAGTTCAAGAAGCCAGGATGCTGAAAGCTTCTCATGTTGATGGTGCATTATTGAAAGAAAAATTACTTGAGGAAAAGGGTCGCAGGGAGAAGATGGAACTGGAGATATCTAGATTGCAGGAAGTTGAACTTCATGCACAAAAAGTGGAGCTTGAATTGATCTCTTGGAAATCATTGCTCAAGGAGATACCTGATGTATTGTGTTTCAGTGATATACCCAGGAAATTTTCAGCCTTGCAAAAGTAAGTTGTTATTCTCTTATACAAGGGACTTTTGTTGTCTGTAGGTGTCCATATCAATTTTTATTAATGTGAATGCTCACACACTTATTAAGCATGTTTATTTACTTGCTAGAGAAGCAATTACAAATATGATGGAGGTTGGTGAAGTGAAAGCTCGCCTGAAACAGTTGGAGGTCGATCTGGAATTAGTTCAACATAAAAAAGAAGATGCTGAAAAGGAGTCAATGTTGAATAAAGACAAGGCTAATAATGCTACTTTGGAGATCAAACGGCTTGAATTAATGGTGTTTAACATGATTTAGATTTCTTATTCCTTATTGTGGTCTGTGGTTTCTTACTGCTCTTGTCTTATATAAGTTATACCTATTTAGATCTCTTGGTCTCTGTTTTATCTCATCTATAAGTTCGTAATTTGATTTTAAGAAAGGTAAAATCAAATATGAAGGAGCATTCAACTACTTAAGTGTCTGATATTGTTTCAGAATTCATATTTCATTTTAGCCCATTTACTGGGACGCTGACATTTATTTCCATTTAACATAATGAAAGTTCACATTCTCTATTAGAAATATGACATTCCATTGATATGCATTATGCTCAATTTATCTTTGTGTTGCCTTTACACCCATGCCTTTCTCGTCCTGATTCATTTTATTATAATGTTATATATTCATTGACAACTTCCTCAAAAAAAGAAAAAAAGAAACACTATAATATTAATATTCATTGGGAGGACCCTCTAAAAAGAACATCCATTGGGAGGAAAAACAATTGTCATGTTTACTTTCTTTTATTTGGTCTTAAATACGTCTCTGACAATCATATAGAAATTCGTCCAATTGATAGTTTCCTAACCCACATTTTATGGAACCTGTTGGCACTATATGAAAAATAATTGGATGCCATTTCTCAATTATTGTTTTTATATCGAATATATTAAAGGATTTAGATCCTGAATCAGGTGTAACTCCTGTACAAAATAGATAAGTCAAAAGAGATTTATTTAATATAAAAGGACTTTTCAGTAGAAAATATAAAGTGATGTATTTGAAAAAATATATATGAAGAAATATTTCTGTATGTCACAGGGAGAAGGAGAGACCGAGAGACACATGGCTTCTTGAAACAGAGATCATAAATTGGCTTACTCAAATAGAATGCTCTTTGCAAAGTAGCTTTGCTTAGAAATAAAATAATAGGTTCAGTAAAAAAAATTGAGATAGGCTACTGACGATTTTCTTTCACATCTTTGCCTTGAAACTTATAATCTTTCACTTGAATCACAGCTTTCTTCGGTTACTGAAGAAAGAGACAGACTCAGAAGGGAAGTTACTATGTTGAGTAAGCAGAAAACTGGTCATCTGGAAAGCGGATTGGCAACTGAAACACCTTATAAGGTGAGAAAGATCTTCATATTGAGCTATTTTGTTCATTTCATTTAAAAGTCAAGTAGCTTCTTAATATTTGAAAGCCAAATAATTTTCTGCATCTTTTGTGATTACAGGATCTGGAGTCATCTCTTGCTAAAAAAGAAGAAACTATTCGAGAATTGGAGATCAATTTACATGAGCAGCAAAATCTTATTAATCGTCAACATGATGAAGTCAAGCTACTAAATGAAAAGCTTGGTGATGAGTCAAGAAGAGTCAAGTCACTGGAGCGAGAGGGTGATCGCTTACGGTCTGAAATCTCTTTATTGGAGTCCAAGGTATCCTCCATAAAAATGTTGCTACATTTTCATTAAACAAGAAAATCTTTATAATGTACATGATGATTTTAAAAGCTACTTTTCTGTCTTTGTTGATGCCTTTCTTGTGTATTGGCCGCTAGTTTGGTGGACAATCATTCACCTCAACATGTAAAAGATATTTTGTCTCATCTATAATTTCAACTGTTCACTGCAAAATTCTTCCTGTCTCTTCTGATAAAATTAGAATTTTTTAGCATCTTGATGTGTAACATCCCTGACCAAAGCGTGATATTGTCTGCTCTAGGCCTTAGCCCGCACGGTTTTACCAAAATGCGTCACGCATAGTCAAGGCCATGTTCCCATATATACCCAGCATCTTTCTCGTGACTTGTGCATGTGAGACTAATTCAAGGCATACCTCTTGCATCATTTCTCCCTTAAGGGACTCAAGGTTCTCGTTGAGTGATCTCCCACCATGACATAGAGGCCCACGCGGAGTGACTCTCATACCACATGTAACATCCCTGACCAAAGCGTGATATTGTCCGCTCTGGGCCTTAGCCCGCATGGTTTTACCAAAACGCGTCGCGCATCGTCAAGGCCATGTTCCCATATATATCCAGCATCTCTCCCATGACTTATGCATGTGAGACTAATCCAAGGCATGTCTCTTGCATGTATCAAAGCCACTCCGCGTGGGCCTCTGTGT
>LTAE01005094.1:0-10563 GCA_001647135.1 Pontederia paniculata | reverse complement strand
AGATCTCTGTCCATGCTACCATATGCCTCCCTGATCTGTTAGCTCCGCATCCTCGCCAGAAAAATCCGCTCCTGATGGTGTCAATACGACGTTCCACCAGTGTCGGCATCCTGAGAACAAACATGTAGTATATGGGAAGTGATGAAAGGACCGTCCTTAGGAGGACTAGGCGACCACCTCTCGATAAGATCCTCGAGCTCCAACCCTGTAATCTATGCTCCATCCGTTCCATTACCGGTGCCCATCCACGGATCCCAATGGACTTATCAGACAGGGGCAGTCCGAGATATGTGATCGGTAGTGTGGCACTCGAGTTTTGTATATGCTTTTAGGGGGAAATAATGATTATTGAGTTGTTGGGTTATTTCTATATTGAGATTGGTTTTGTATAAGATTGTTTACATTAAATTATTCATTATTAATTGGTTATAGTTCAATCAACCAAGAGTAGTGTAGTTTATACATTTTGTTAGTACATATCTTCAAGGTAGCCCACTTAGGCGGTATGACAACATTGATACGACAACTGATTTATAGTTCTTATCTTTGTTGCTTTGTCTAGCCATCTATATGGCTGTCATATCTTAGTTGAGAGAAAGATTGACCTAGGATCCATAAGTGATCAATCCAAGTTGAATTGCCAGGTTGTGACCACAATTAGCAAGTAGGAAAAGGCTATTTATGTTTTGGTCATACACTTTGATGTTTTAGTTTTCATAGTGGCAATACAACATGGATGTGCCTACCCAACATACATAGTCATCCTTTTTCTAAAAAGAGAGGTTGAAATAGGTTCACTTTCGTAGGTCAAAATGGATTGGCATAACCGGTTCTGGTGTTCTGGTTTCTCTTGGCTTTATTTTTTTTGTGCACTTCAGCAACTTGACAGATACTTGTATTACAATAAATAAGTCCTTAGCGTTCATCACCAGTCTATATGTGCTCTCTTTATAACATATACTATTGAACACTTTTACTCTGTAACTGCATAAATCTGTTAACTTTTTTGGTTGTAAATTTTGCTTTTGGCCTTTTTGTTACAGTTAGGTCATGGTGATTATTCTGTAGAAAACACAAAGGTCTTGCGGATGGTGAATACATTATCAGTTGACAATGAAACAAAGCACACAATAGAAGCTTTGCGAGATGAACTAAAGAAAACACAGGAAAAGTTACAAGCTCTTGAAGAATTGAAGGGACAGTCTGGTATAAACCTCTCATTTAATCAGTAGGGTCTGAAAGGCTCTTGATTTATGTACACATGGTCTTTGTTAAAAGTTTTTCTACCGTGCCTTGCTATTTGTTTATTGATGCTTTTGCTCAATCCTAATACTTCTTAGGGATAAATATAGGAATCAATAAGATCAAGAAATTGGAATTTACAATTTTTCTGAAGAGATGAACATCGCTGGTGGGAGACTCCCTCCCGTCAACGCGAACAGATCGCCGAAGGGAGATTCCCTCGCTTTGGCTCCACCAAATCAACTCAAGGGATGAGGTGCTGCCATATGAGAGGGAGAAAGATAAAGGTAGGGCTTGGCAATAGGTGATAAGGTGGCGTAACACACGTCGCCAACATAAACATCCAGGAGGCGAACAGGATGATTCAATGCTATGATGTAGATGATGGGGACACTTCCAACGGGATTCCCGTGACCTAATCACTCGTCTGGAATGTGGAGGAGTGGGGCATGTACGTACCTAGTGTTTCGACGGCACGACACGTCAGAATCGTGCGATGGAGAAAAGAGGAGTAGAGACAAATATGGACCAAAAAAATGCAAAACACCTTGATGTGACCGTGGTGCCATGGTGTCCGATGATCGCCCATAACTTGGAGGTTTTGCGAAGTTGTGTCATTGGACACCTAGCTGAGGAGACAACACCACTTATTGATACATTGTATAATCGATCTTGGACCTGGTACCAATGAATACCTGCATCCGAATATCGCGCCTCTCAACAACCTCTGTTTTGGTTTGGATCTCAACATAGTTAGAGATCGAGAAACTAATCAACACACCTCTGAAGCTTCCGAGTCGGTGATTCCTTGTGATTCAACAAATGGTCCTCGACAGAAGGAGGATTGGATGATAGCACAAGTAGGACTACCAAAATATCATTCCAAGGTATCCCGCTCTACTTATGGTGCACGGAGACGATCGCAATGATCATCACACCTTTCGCGACTTTGTGCTATGTGACATTCCCATCTCTAGACAATGGAGATCACCGTGAAGTTCATGCAATAATCTCTACTCATGATGAGAAATCTATACCGAAGTGAACCTGATGTTTGGAGGTTTCGCCTATAGGATCCTGATCAAATAGGGCCACCAAATTGAGAGATCATGGAAGGACGTGGTAAGTGGTGGCCTAAACACGACGTAGAAGAGAGGGGTATCGCTGGTGAACAATCCTGACGGTCCGGCGGCGAACCCACCATGACCCGCCGAGCAATCACAATCCCACTATCCTAGCCGTTGACGAAGGATCCACTAGATTTCCCATCAAAAACAAAATTTCAGATTGCACGTCAGCTGGCTGAGAAAGAAAATTCTAAGGCAACAATTACAGATTTGATGAAATCGGTGAGTAGCTCAATAAATAGAAAGGGGAAGGACATAGTGATGGTATATGACTCGGATGAAGAGATATCTGACACCCTGGAAGGCAGGTCAATCGTGTCCACTCCAATCAGCTTAACACTGACATGTGGAATAAGGAGGAGCGTGACTTAGTTAATTGCAAGTCGGATTCGCCTAAGAGGGGCTTAAATCTTGCGTTTTCTGAAGGTCTGCTAGCTGAGCCACATATGCTCGGTTCTGGCAGTACATCACATGTTGGTACTAAAGCAACAGAGTGACCAATACAATTGGTCTTGCAAAATGCAGAATCTCCATCAGCAGTAGTGCAATCCATCCATCCAGAGGGGTATGATAGCGAACCCACATGGACAATGGAGACTGACAAGGCCCTGATGATTACATGGTGGCGAGGGCAATTCAGTGAAAAGAAGGCTTGGACAATCGAGGAAAAAGCAAGGGCTGCCAGAGCTCAATACAAGGTCAAAGTCGGTGGAAGTATCATCTAGTCATCAATGAGAGTCATCACATGGAATGTGAGAGGGTTGGGTGATGCGGTCCGCTGAGCATCTCTTGGTAGGTATTTAACAAAGTGGGACACGGAGCGTGGTATTCTTACAAGAGACGAAGCTTGCATCATGTGACCAACAAACATGGCGACCAATAGGAGGTTCTAGATTGAATGGTTTTCGAGCTTTGAATGTTGAGGGCAATGCACAACGGTGCTTAGTTGGTCGGAGGATGTCTTTGATCTTGTGGAGAAAATGGTAGGAAGAGCGACTATATCGGTGATGCTCTCTAGGAAAGTGGACAACTCAAGAGTCCTTTCGTGTATCTATGGCCCACACAACGAAATTGAGCGTTTGCAAATGTGGGAAGAACTCTTACAACAGCGTTTCGTGGCTGCTTGGAGGTGACTTTCAATGTCATCTTAGAGATGGATATACCAGGGTCAAGGAATGACATAGACCGAGGCTTAGAGGGTTTCAGAAATTTTATAAACGAACAAGGACTAGCTTCTTATACGACCCCCAATTGTTGTAGATTCACATGGTGAAGTACAGCCTCGCCGAACACCAAGTCAAGGCTAAACAGATCAGATTAGTGGAGTTACTAGAGATGTTCGCTCTGACAGCTTATCAAGAGCCTTGAAAGACCTTTTTCAGACCATATGCCGCTGGTATGGCAGTCAATGGATGGGTGTGCGTATTGGACATATTTTAAAATTGAAAAATCATGGCCGGAAGAAGGATTCAGAGGACTAGTGGACAATCAATGAGCCCATGTCTTCGGGAGTGCCTATAAGAATTTAAGAAAGAAGCCTCTGAAGGAGAAGAGGGAGAGTAGGAGAACAAAAACATTGACAAACATATCAAATCTAGATCGATTGAAGGACAACCGTGATCTCACTTATATGGAAATGGAACAACGTCGAAAATTGCAAGATGTAACAACGGAGGATCGTAAAACAGAAATTTATTGGCGACACCACTCTAGACAAATATGGTTGAAAGAGGGTGATTCTAATACTCGCTTCTTCCATATAGCCGCAAGTGGATGTTGAAGAACAAATTATATAGACCATATTCGTGTGGGGGACACTGATTTCTCGGGTTGCGATAATGTTGGGGAGGCAGTTGCTTACTTCCGCAACTTCACTTGTCGGAGGCCGCTTGACGAATGAATGTAGGAAGTCATGGGTTACCACAAGTGTCGAATGATGAAGCTTCCATACTAGTGCGTCCCTTCACCGAAGAGGAAGCACGTGCGGCTCTATGTGACCTAAAAAATGATGGTTTGCCTAGACCCGACGGATTTCCAATTTGCTTCTATAGAGAATTTTGGTGATGACGTCCATTCAAGAATTTGCAAATTTCAACTTTGGGTTTGAAAGATTAAACAGATTTATCCTCTTCCTCATCCCAAAGAAGTCTGCGGCATAATGAATGGAGGATTTTAGACCTGTTGCATTGTCTAATGCCATCTATTTGCTGATAGCAAGAGTTCTGACAAGCCAATTATGACTGGTGCTAGGATAATTAATACATCATGTTCAGTCATCCTTCATATATGAAAGATCCATTATAGATGGTTTCACTATAGCGTCTAAGATAATATCATCATGGAAAAGATCAAACAAGCGTGGTTTTCTCTGGAAGGTGAATTTT
Source organism: Pontederia paniculata (assembly GCA_001647135.1). Taxonomy (NCBI): domain Eukaryota; kingdom Viridiplantae; phylum Streptophyta; class Magnoliopsida; order Commelinales; family Pontederiaceae; genus Pontederia; species Pontederia paniculata. The sequence continues at coordinate 5,810 of LTAE01005094.1, read as the reverse complement.
TCCAAGGCATATGATTCCTTGGATTGCTCTTTCTTATGGAGCTCCCTTCATCGATGTGGATATCTTGGATGAAACGGTGTGTGAGCATCATCTCTTTCTCAGCGCTGACCAATGGTGGGCCGATAGGGGATGGGTCCAGACCCAAAGAGTTGTTCGACAGGGGTGTACATTGGCCCCTATGTTATTCGTTTTGGCAGTTGATGCCCTCACAAGATGCATCTTTTCAGCATGTGATGCTGGAATCATTTCAGGATTTTCATCATATCAGACAGAAGGTGCTCTTGTTCCTCTATTAAAGTATGCTGATGATACTTTATTTTTATAGAAGGGACAACTTTGGCAGTGAAGAGGATTTCTATAATTATCGTACTTTTGGAGATTTCTTTGGTCTTCTTATCAATCACTCAAAATCTTCTTTCGTCCCTTTTGGGATGGAGGACATGGAAGCCAAGAGGGTTTCGATGGAGCTAAATACTCAAAGATGCACCCTGCCTATCTTGTATCTAGGTCTCCCACTTTTGGACGGACATATTTCTACCAAAGATTGGACCCCAGTGGTAGAACGCATCGAACGCCACCTAGAAGGATGGTGCTCATGGTTGCTGTCAAGGGGAGGAAGATTAGTGTTGATTCACTTTGTATTTCCTGCGGTTCCTAATTACTTTATGTCTGTTTTCAGGATGCCATATAGGATTGCTTAATGAGCTGGTTCACTACGCTCGAATTTCTTTTGGCGACACCCGGGAAGCGTGAGTCGATCCTCATATCTAGTATCATGGAAAGATGTATGCAGACCAATGTCGGAGGGAGGTTTGGGGTTCAGGACCTCTTGACTATGAATGAAGCATTGCTATCAAAGTGGATGGTCAGACTAATGGGTTGGCTGTGAAGACTTTTGGCTCAAGGTAACTTATTTTTTTTGAGAGTAACTTATGTGAACAGACAAGTGGTGCCACAGGGCGCTTCGACATTTTGGCCAGGAATTATATCAATTATTCCGAAGTTACAACAATTTTTGTGGCAAATCTTGGATGAGTCCGCGACTTTAAATTTTGGGAAGATCCTTGGCCTCTAGGTTCACTACGCTCGAATTCCTTTTGGCGACACCCGGGAAGCGTGAGTCGATCCTCATATCTAGTATCATGGAAAGATGTATGCAGACCAATGTCGGAGGGAGGTTTGGGGTTCAGGACCTCTTGACTATGAATGAAGCATTGCTATCAAAGTGGATGGTCAGACTAATGGGTTGGCTGTGAAGACTTTTGGCTCAAGGTAACTTATGTGAACAGACGAGTGGTGCCACAGGGCGCTTCGACATTTTGGCCAGGAATTATATCAATTATGCCAAAGTTACAACAATTTTTTATGGCAAATCTTGGATGAGTCCGCGACTTTAAATTTTGGGAAGATCCTTGGCCTTTAGGGGAGCCATTATGCATTACCTTTCCAAGATTATATGCATTGGCAGGAAATCGTCATGCGGTAGTGGCCAATTTTTGGGAAGGTAATTTTGCTATCAGATGGAGTCTTCCATCTGGATCCCAACGTTTGTGGTGCCACTCTCCGAAACCAGGATTGAGGAGTTTCTCATTCTTCTTGAACATCTTGTGAACTTCTCCAATCAGAGGCCGGATTTGTGGTCATGGAAGGGTGGTTGCTTCTCTGTGAAGGAAGCATATAAACTGCTGGACAACAGCAACTGCATAAATGATAAGGAACTATTCTTGGGTTGCAGAATCATATGGCTCAAGATACCGCTGTGGATTAAGATCTTCACTTGGCTCCTTAGAAGAAATAGGCTGCCAACACAGTTGTATAGGCTGAGATGGGTTCAGGAGGCAACTTGTGTGCTCTGTGAAGATCCCATGGAGAATATCGATCATTTGTTTTTGGGTTCTCCAGTTGCAAAAAGGGTTTGGGATGTGGTTGGATGTTATTGGCTGGAAGTACAATCGTCGACAAGCTTTTGGCAATCTTTCAGAATAGGCAGAATCGATCAGACCATTCACCAATACATGTCGAGAGGATGGAGAGCCACACCACTGGATTTTTAATGGTCAATATGGTGTCAAGGGAATGGATGTATATTCAGGGAAGAAACTTGTTATATTGAAAACATTATAGTGATGGCCAAAGGATTTATTGAGAGATTGGGCACTGATATGTTTCATTGTAATTAATGATGTAAAAGTCTTCAATCATTAATAAAATGTGATGAGGGCACCTGGCCCCCATCCGTTACTTCTTTAAAAAAAAGCTCAAGAAATTATTGATGTTTAGTTCTTTAAAGTCGCGTCATTATTTCTCTCACTAGGGTGTACAAGCTGCTGGAGAGTGAAAACTTAATAGATGACATTGACTTGCGTACAAACTGCCGCTTAATATGGCAGATTAGGATGCCTTTGCGGGTAAAGATTTTTGCATGGCTACTGCGACGAGATAGATTACCAACCAGATGCAATAGGATGAGATGGATACAAGAAGCAAATGCAAACTTCTGTGAGGCACTGATGGAGGACAACGACCATCTTCTTTTTGACTGCCTAGTGTCAAGAGAGGCTTGGGAAGTATCAGGATGTCGGTGGGCTGATGTAAGATCAATTGAAAACTTCTGGAGGTCATTCAGATTCGGCGGGCAAGATCTCAATATCCGAGTATATCTATCTAGATCTATGCCGTTTACTTTTCTATGGTCCATTTGGCGTCAACGGAATGGATGTATTTTTAAAGAAGAAAGATGTTATATTAAAAATACTTTGTAACTTCAACATGTAACATAACATTTCAGTAATAAAGCTGGATGAGTGCACAAGGCTCTCATCCTTTACCCTCTCAAAAAAAAAAATCTCTTTTGGTTCTACAACTTGGGCAATCATAATTGCGTCAAGTCGGTTACGAGAAGAACAACACTCTTTGCTTTTTTTAGTCAAGCGCTTATCTGCGCGAGAACCGATGAATTTACAAAGGGAGTCTTCTTAATTTTTCCTCTTGTTTGATAGGGTTATAGTTTTATTTCTCTTTTGGTTCTACAACTAGGATGATCTGTTCATATCCTTTGATCATGCTACAATTTTTTTTATAGTTTCTCTGGGACTTATAGAATCACATAAAAGATGTTGCTGTGTTATATCAGATGTGAAATGCAGTGTGATCAACAATTAGAGTATTGGGAAAATGATACAAGCAACAACTATATGATATAGTAATGCATTGTGTGAATGACTAATTTAGTGGCAGAAATAGAAACCAAAGGGAAGGGAAAACAAATGTGTTACGAGCGTGCATGCTGCATGCATACAAGATGTGCTGGTGAACTGTGCCTTGAGATATCAAACTGTAGTGACGGTTAGCCCTCGCACCATCTCATTCGTAGCCCTAAAAACTGAACTGGTCTGATAATATAGGGGCATGGGTATACAGTCTAGTATTTTCTTCATCATCAGAAATGGGTAAACTTTCATGTTGCTTGAGCTGTGTTCTAGCATTCTCATGGCCTGTTGTATCATATCTTTATCTTCATTTTTTTATGAAATCTGAGGTTCTACACCGTGGTAGAACTGTTATGGTTTATCAAGTTCTTCATGTTGTAAAGTTGACCTCATAAAGTAGGATTGCCATCTTTTTCTGTTGCTGCTGTTTTTGTTATACATTTCTCTTTTTCTATTACTTTGATAACTGGATAGTAAATAGTACATTGAATATCTAACTTGAAATTTAATTAAGCAATGGTCTGGCAGATAAACCATGTAATGTATATTTTGAATGGAGAATCTTCAGCTCTCTCGCGAACGCGAACGCGACGCGAACACGGAGCCCTAGCCGTACGCCTCGCCTCCACGTCGCCGGGAGCTCCATCCCGGCGGCGCCACCCTTCCCTCCTTCTCCCCCCTGATGCGAACGCGTACGAAGCCCTAGCAGCCGCGCGTCTCGCCTCCACGTCGCCGGGAGCTCCATCCCGGCGACGCCACCCTTTTCCCCTTCTCTCTCCCGCCTCCCTCTCTCACCCTCTGCTGCTGTGAGTGCCATCGCACCTAGAGCGAGTGGACGGCTCTCTCCACGCGAGTGGACGACTCCCTCATCTACGCGACCTCCCACAGCCGCGGCTTCACCAACCTGGCTCGCCATCGCTCTTCGGCGCCGGAAATGAGGAAGACGAACCTCACGTCTCCTGACGGCTGGGTCAGCTACGCCCGGAGGACTCCCCGGAGACGGCCGCTGCTCTGCTTCAGATGCCGCGGACAAGGACACANTAAACAAAATAATTTTATGATCTCAGAGAAAGAACAACAGTAAAAACAACATGCATATTCTAAAAGAAACAAATCTATATAACTCAATCCCAAATAAGGTTTAGAAATTCCTAACAAAGATAACTAAAACATAAAAATAGTTCTTCCAAAAGATATAAGAATCAAACTATGATCTCTGCAGAAGATCTTCAATTCGTGCTCTAACTTCCGCCTCTGAAAAGTCAGAATTCTGCTCCAGGCTTTGGGTATGATCTTCTCTGGCTTCTCCTCTCTTCAATTTCGTCTCTCCTCTGTGTAGATTAATTCTCTGTCTCTGGTCTGTATCTAATTATCTCCCTCTGTATAATTTTGTTTAGCCTCCTTTTTATATCCTAGGGTTTCATAGTAATCTGCAGTAATCTCCTGATCTCAATCAATGGCTGTGATAGAATCTCTTCAAAACCTCTTCTAAATATTCAAAAACATCTTTCAATTAGTTCTCTGGAGTTCTGGATCGAATAGAAGTCTTCCCGACCATCAATTCTTATCAAATCTGCGAAAAGATCCGACTTGCGACATCCACTCACGGCCCGTTACAGAGTGTAACGACCCGTGACGAACAATTCATCCTCTAGTCTTCATCGTAACAGCACGTGATATAATTTAACGGCCCGTAAGTCGGGAAAAAGCCGATTTTCTCCGAGGCAATTTTCATACTTACGGCCCGTGATGGTTCATCACGACCCGTAACGAATTAGTTGTAGCTTCTGCATCGCTTCTGCAAAGGTCGTGATACGCTCTTACGCCTCGTGACATAGTACGTAACGGCCCGTAACAAATGGTAACGGCCCGTGACAACTCACTGTAGCTTCGGCCAAGGTCGTAATACGGTGTCGCTGTCGTGACTTCATAGGTAACGACCCGTGATACTGCGTAACAGCCCGTAACACCTGGAATTTCTGAATTGGAGCTTCTGCAAGGCTCGTAACATCCGTCTTACGGTCGTGATCATCTTTGTTACGGCCCGTTATATATATAACGACCCGTGACAAATTGTGTCGCCTTGGCTTTTGAATAGGTCGTGATTGGCGTAATGGCTCGTGACGGGTGCTTTTGCTGCTTTTATACCTTCATCATGGCCCGTAGTGGTCTGTAACGGCCCGTGATGGGTTCTGAATTGATTTCCTCGTTCCAAATGCGCTCATTTTGTCGGTTGATTCTAAAATAGCCTTTTTAGCTGATTTCCTGCAAAATAATCACCAACAACGGTAGAATCACGACTCGAAAGAATATGAACAAATAATGAATAAAATAGATGCATGCAATGCCAAAATGACTCAAAATCATGCCTAATGCAGGCCCTAAAATATGTTGTACAATGCATGCATCAGAAGGCTCCCTTACAACTTCTCCTTTCTTGCACGAGGACAAGGAGACAACCTATTACAAATCTCTCTCAAGAGCTCTTGGACCCCTCTCACAAGGGGAACTAAGGCTTTCACTCGTTCGCACAATATCTTTCAAAGTACGCCAATGTTTGCCAAAGTTGCTTCCCAAGACTCTTGGGATTACATTATATAC
>LTAE01005093.1:0-25435 GCA_001647135.1 Pontederia paniculata | reverse complement strand
TGATATGAAATATGCTTTGATATGCAAATTAGAATAAATATGACATTCTTAACATATATATGATTATGTCATGTTTTATGTGCATGTCATGTTAATACTGTGTTAGTTGGTGATTATCCTATGTGATCTAGGATAGATGCAAAACTTGGAAATATTTCAACCTAAGACATATTTGATTATGGAAAATACTAAATTGACACAAACATAAGTGAAAAAAATATTGTTATGATGACAATTTTTGATCGATATCGGAACCTGTTAGGAGTAGTATCTCTTGGTCGATATTGGGACCTATTATGAGTGAGATCTTTTGGTCGATATCGGGACCTAATAGGAGTGCTAGATCCTGGTTGATATCGGACTGTAAAAAGTGATATTATTTAACTTCCATGTTGATACATGGAACTAATTGGGAAAAAAAAGGTTGATATGACAATGAATGCTATTAGCATATATGAAAGATTTATGTGTACCAGAGACATGTCATGGTCTATATGATTGATAGGGGTATATAAGAATTGCAAGTAAAATAACACACTATGTGATATACATGCCACAATTGAGTTGATTGATCCGACAGATCAGGTATGAGTATAGGCTCACATCATATGGGTAGAGCAGATGAGACAACTTTCTTATTGAGTCGATGTTGCTTAACTTTCGGTGATTGATTAAAGTATTACTTATACTTGTAATGTAGGCATGATATGCCAAATGAAATAAATCGAGGATAATGAAATTGAACTTGAGAGTGAGTATGAAAAAAAAATAGTCAATATCTAAATGATAAAACTTGGTTGAATGTTCAAAGAGATGAAATCGAAAAAAAAAACTTAAGATGAGTGATTTTGCCAAGATTGTTCTTGATTTAGTTGAAGGACATGAATGAAACATATGATTTGACTTTGAATCGATTGGAATATAAGAATTTGTTATGAATGTTACAATTATGTTATTGATTGTGAGGAAAAAGAAAAGTCGATCACCTGAAATAGATAATAACAGTGTAAAATTTTCATGTCGGAAAATCTGTCAATACTGTTGATCAAGACAAGAATACTATTTATATCTATAAGCTATTCTTATATCCATGAGCAAATGGGTGTAGTGGACTTTGCCACTAATGTTGAGGCAAATGAACAACCTTTAAGGCTGAGAGTTCATTTGGATAATTAAGGTGATACGGTATATCACATACATAGTAGTGACACGTTCATCAAATATATCCATAAAGCTAATCACTAATTGAATTTTCATTAACACCCATATTTTTTGTGTGTTACTCAGTATGGATTGAATGTTATGGACTATTATGTCAAGGCAAGGCTAAAATTTTCTCTTGAGAAGGAGGTGATATATGTAATGATGATTAGAGGACATCATACTTGCATGTGATAGATAGTACAAAAAAAATATTGAGGAATATGATGACTCACTTAGTCAAATAATATTGATAGACAATATGATAATATATGAGATGTGAACGAGACAATATTGTCATGGATTTCATGAATTCTTGACCTATTGTCATGATTCGTGATTTGTTATTAAGATGATTGAGGTATCATTAATAACTTGGAGCAGTCACTATTATTGTAATAATTTATTTGACACGGTAAGATTAATCTCGTGGATTTCGTGTTTATTATGGTCAATATATTTCATTAAATGTTCCTGATCCGTCACATTATTTTTTATGATCCATTGTGATCTATTCATCATTATCAAATATGAATTATTTGTGAGATCTTGATTCATTATCGATACATTATCATTATCAATTTTTGATTCGTCGATGTCAAATGTTGATTCACGACTGGTTATTAATTTCGTCGTCAGTTTCTAATCATTCAATGATTTGCGAATGATTACTAATCTTTCATCACTTTCTAATTCAGTATTGTCGGCCATCAACTCATTACTGATTTTGCTTAGTTAGCATAAATCATGATTCTTAGTCACATAGTGTTGACTCGTAGACACGACTTATCAAAGATTGACCATGGAGTTAATTGTCATTCTTATTTCATCACTATCCATTGTGATCCTCGAAAGAAAAAAAAATCAATATTATCATGATTCATCGTTATTGATTTTGACAATGTTGTCGATTTACGATTCCTCTTTATCAAATATGATTTTCCATTGTTGATTATGGAATCAATTATGATTTATACTTGATCAAGGTCCATCATATCGATTACAATCATTATTGATTACTACTTTGTTGTCGTTGAATGTGACTCGTCATTCTTAAGTAGACACTTACAATCGGCTCCTTATTCACATTCGTTCATCATATCTCATGGAGTGCAATTGACAGGGTTACAACTATCATTTCTCGAATTGCTATGGTTCAAAAGTGACTCATCGTCATAAATTTTTGTGTCATCGGTTTAGACATATTGGATGGGCTAGTTGAAAGTTCATTGATAGATTGATTGGAGTTGTGCACCTCTAATCATCAATCGAGAGCTCAGACTCAGTCATCAACTTTGACATTTAAGGTATGTTGGTAAAATGTTCGTGGAAAGAGTGGTTGGAGTGGGACGCCTTCCGATCCTCGATCAAGAGCTCGAACCAACATTAGCCTATCTAAGATAGTGAAAGAGGAGCAAAAAGAAAGGAAAAATATTAATTGAGTCAATGTTAAGTTGGAGTTGCTTCATAAAGTTTAATGAAAATTAATTTTCATCTGGTGTTTGGAAATTCATTATTGCCAATAGCGACAAGAGGGAATATGAGTTGCAAATGGCATGAAAAAAATCGAGGATGCGTGGATTTGTTAGATTCTAATCTTGAATTGAATGTCAAATTCTAAGTTGTATGTAACAATGAAGGAAAAATCTCAAGACCATTTGAGGTTAATATTTAAGTTATATGGAGTCGGTAAGAAAATTTTTATCCCATTTTTTCTACGAGAGGTTATTTAAATTAACCATGATGATTGAATTTTATTCTCAAGTTGAATATGGAGTTCTAATTATACTTTGGAGAAAACATAAATTTGAAGATTTCAAATAATAAGCAAATTTGATATTGAATCCATTGGATCTATGTAATACTCAAGTGAGCGGAACTTGTGACTGATTAATTATCATCGCCATCAGCGTCGGCAAGAGTATATATAAATAATTCATTATTCTACATTTCAAAAAAGCTAAAAAGTTATCATGAAAGGATTAATACATTGAGAAAGACTCTATGGAAGCCTGAAAGATTTTATCTAGCATGATTCAACACGCGAGGCGTGTTAGTGATATGTGTGAGTTAGAAGATATGCGGAGCAGCTTGTTCTAACTGTCTAGTACCTATAAATTTCGAGGACGAAATTTTTTTTATGAGTGTAGTATTGAAACGGCCCAACTCAAAATGGGCCCCAAAAAAAGAAAGAGGGGGTCGACTTCTACTTCTCCTTCTTCTCTCTCACTCCACTCGATTTCTCCCTCACACAGTGCTGTTGTCGCTGCTGCTAGGGGAGTTCATCGCCGGCCCTCCGACAATGATTCCACCATCGGAGGGTATGACGGTCATGGGCTCGACGAGGCATTCGCATCAGCATAGGCATCGGACGGCTTGTGTGAGGTGCACAAGCCGAACTCAGGTCGTTCTTCTTCGAGCACATGAGGAACTCCGATGACTCAACCTGAAATTCTTCGCCATCCACGCAGGTAAATCGATTAAAACCATGGCTAACCTATTAGATGCATTATAAGAGTGTGATTTGGGGATTTTGATGAGGTTGCAGTGGGTTCACCTCTCGGATTCTATTGATCACTGCTAAAGGAACTTGCCGGTGTCACATCCTTCGCCACATGGGTTGGACGCTGATTTTCGTGGAGATTCGAATCGCTGATGCCGGGAGAGACGAGAGTGCGCCACATGCCTCTTTCATCTTCCGCTTCTTATCTCTGGTACGCCATCGCTAGAACTGAAGGGATCTCAGGTGCGTTCGTCTCTGCTCTGATTTTCTTCTTTATGCCGCATATGCCGTCGCTAGATGCCGTCAGATCTGCTACGCTGCCATTTGATACGACATTGGAACTGGGAGAGACGATGGTTGAGTGACATGCCTTCCCTGTACTTCCGGTGAGTGTTTACTAGATTCGATTAGTTGATTCACGACGTTTTCTCCGTTTCGATTGTTACCTCATCGTGCCATCATCCTCTGCAGACACGACATCATCGGGACCAAAGCGGATGACCACTGATATGATTCCTTCCTTTCTTTTGCTTTTCGATGAGGATCGATGACTTGGTTATTGATTATGCATACTTTATATATATGTGTATATGTATGCCTACTGATAAGTTCATGGTAAATGTTAGACTACTGACATCTTAAGATGAACTTAATTAAATGAATCAGAAATAGTATTAATTAGAATTTGGTTGATTGCCAAATAATTGATCTATCATTTGAAAATTAATCTGATTTATTAACATAATTTATGGTAAATAAGTTGATGTATTAAATCTGATTTTTTTATATGATTAATGGTAATTTAGTTGTTCTATCAATCTGATGGTGGTAATTACCTGTATACAAATAGGTAACTATGTAAAGATAACTTGGTGCACACCTACATATAACTCTTAGATACAAAAGCATAAATAAGAAGGGATGCAGTTATGCATGTTTATATGTGGATGTTGATTTAATCCTATGTAAATAATAATGTAATTGATGCCTGGATACATGTAGACAATTACATATACGTCTATATGCTAAAATTGTTAATTAATCTCTATAAGGCAAATGGTATAATTAGTGTTTGGGGTTCACATACGTACAGTGTAGTCGTAGTCCCTCCCTGAATGTTAAAGACACTAATGGAAAGTAATTACATGTGTGATTAGGACTTCATATCCTAGATGTGCTCGGACGAAAGAGATCCGGCAAGGTCGAGCGTAGCCGAGATGAGTGGGACTAACCTAGATCAACACCACATCGTCGTGGTTCATTATATTCATTTCTTTAGCTCACTTGATTGATTATGTTGATGATGTGATGATCTTTTGGGCTATTGTCATGATATGTCGGCTTCGGTTTTTCGATTGGATTTCATATGGATTTCTTATGTTTGGCGATTTCAAGATTTAAGTATGATTTCTCGTATGCCGAGATTTGAAAGTTTTGATGCTTGTGTGGTGTATAAATCCTGAAAGTTTGATTCAAGTGCTAATTCCTAGTATTATTTTGAAATACTATCCTGATATATATATATATATATANGCAGTAGCTTGCGGGGTCGAGATGATCTACCTATGCGATGATGACGATAGTTCATACTCGTGGTAGGTGACGGCCTGCGTGATCGAGGGAACTAATCGTGGTGACGGTGTGATGCCCTCCTGGGGGCGAGCGACGGCTCGTGGGGTCAAGGTGGTCATCAGTCGTGACGGGATGTATATATGATCGCGGATGGCGAGGTGTCATGACACGTAGTTCAGCTCATGCATAGCATGTTTTAATTCCTGCATTGATTGCAAGTACTTTATTATATGAAGTTATGTATGATATACATTTTGAATCGCGTTTTCCGATGGTTTTGTCTTCGGATGGTTTAAATGTTTTATGGATCCATTTCTTTCACTCACTGAGCCATTTATACTCACCCCTCTTATTCTTACTGTTTTGTAGGCGAGGAGTTGCTCCTCGAGGCTTGAGTATATGATGACTTGCTTGCTCATCGGGCTAAAAGGGAAAATAATTAGGTTGTATGTGCATAATAGTGATACGAAGAGGAGTGGACTTATTTTTCTTTCCTATTCATGTTATGTATATAGATGCTAGCCTATTATTTGGATCTTTAAGCCCATTTTGAGGTTATTGTGTTCGGAGTTGCGGAAACTCCCTTTTTAGGGCAGCTAGCCTCTTTATTTTCATTTTATGCTATCCTGTTGAGTTTATATGAATCGGGTGTGGCCCATTATATCTCTTATATTTGTCGCATGGACCGATTTTTAGCAAAGGTCATGCCAAAATTTTCAAAAAATCCTAGAGTTAATTATTTTGAGTCGTTGGTCTACTATATCGACCGTTATTATTTAGAGTTTGAATTTGAATTAGTGAAAGGTCGAAACACCCCTTGCCGCGCTCCAGGCGTCGGGTTCGGGACGTGACATTGTCTTCCAACTTATTTTAGCTTTAATATTTTTATTATGGGAATATCTCTTCATCTCTTTATGGTAACTTCATGGCACTTTTATGTATCTTCATCAATTATTGTACACACCACGACGATCTTCTTTTTATAGGCAGAATTTTCTTTTGGTGGAATCTTGAATTCGTTGCACAAGATGGACAGTCATGTACAATAAGAACATTGAATAAATATTTTACCTTCATCTCTATGGGGTTTGTTGCCTTCCGCTACACCTCTAACCTTATTTTTAACTTTCGCTCTTTTCTCCCTTGGCAATCATTGCACATGAAGATCCATATCTTTCGTCTTTTAATATTTTTTATATTTCTTTAGGCTTTTAGTTACCTTTAACCTTTCATTAACATTCATAACATATAATTAACATAAAAATCATATAAAACCTTTCTTTCGAAAAATGGGTCGTGTGAGGGTGCAACACGAGTCGTTTCCCTCATGCATCGATCGGAATTTAATTGGCCAATCAGTACACGACATGTGTCAGGGTGTGACACGGTCCATGTCCATCATATTTTTGTTCATTGTCTTTTCCTCATCAAGCATGATCCATTTCCTTGTCCAACACAGTCTGTTTACAAGCACGTGTTCTCTTCCTCGATCAGTCGACACGGTCCGGATCAATAAAAATGTAACTTGCATTAATTCACTTTTATTTTTATGACAGGAGATGGTTCATCTCGGGATCCAACACGGTCCATGTGACTAGTGCACGATCCAAGTCGACAAAACATGACCTCCAATGAAAAAGTGGAGAACTCTCAACCTATCTAACTCAACAATATCTCAAGAATGAGTTATCTATCTTGCAAATAAAAAGGAAGAATTAACCCTCTCAGTTTTTAATCCTAACTAGTTACTGAACAAAAAGTATTAGAATTCATTCTCTTTCAATTAAGAGCTCATTCGATTTCTTCTTAATTAACTACACAATCTATAGCTTTTTCAATTTCTCCCAGGTTATGGTATGCATGCAGCAATAAGAACAAACATGAAATACTATCAAAGATGTTCAGAATATAACCAAGTTCGGTTGGCACAACTAATTAGTAGAGTTGTGTCCTATGGTCAACGGGAGCTAGTAACCCTGGGCTCGATTTTTGGAGTCGCCAATTTGGCCATAGAAATGCAGTTCTACTCTTTACCTCGATTCCGAATTAGTTAGGTGTTAGTAGCTTTGGACATCGAGGCCCTGAGAGGATACCAAAAAGAAGATGTTCAGAATATATTCAAATTAAGAAAAGATCCATACAACGAAGTTCAACAACTAAACATAAAAAGGAGAGTTCAAAGTTTATCTCAGAATAATAGAAAATAAAAGAAAATACAAAACTAAGGAGGAGAGGATGTCACTTGCAGGTCTCTCACAATTTTTCGTGCAGAATGTCTCTGTGGTGCCCATTAGGTGATGCTTCATGGTCGTAAGAACACTCGGTAGAATATGAGGCTTCTGTAGCGGCCATGAGGTTGAGCTAATGCCCTATGAAGAGGGTTGTAGCGATCAAATCCTTCGATAGCGCCCGTGAAAGAAGGTCTACGGTCGTGAACTCAATTTATCCTTTAATCATATTCTCATCTTACCATTTTCTCATCGTTTTACATCCCTTTCTTCTCTTGAACACACAAAATATTCATATTTGAGTAGATCAGCATTTCTAAGCAAATATTGTAATATTAGTAATCAAATGAATGAAAAATATGTAAATAATGCGACTAAATGAATGTAAAAATTTATGCATAAAATTCATGCATTAACTAAATGCACAACCTATTTATATGACTACTCCATCAGAGTTCAAGGAATAAAACATTCTACAAGTTTTCTTTATATATGAAATTACAAACTCAATGCAACATTGCTAACAACATTAAGTAGAATAATTGTACCATTGCAGTGTTTTGAGTCGACCTATTTTTGCACTTTAGCCTTATCACATCAAAAAATTTAGATCCATCGGTGTTCATAGTTATTAGCACCAGACTAATTTGATCTTTGGATGAGAAGTAAAAAGATAAATTATGATTAAATTAGTGACTTTAAAAATCAAACACAAGGTTATTTACGAGTAGCTCTCGTACCTATCCAATTGTCTCAACCAAATTTGATTATCAAATCTTACTTTTAGTTGAATAGTTTGTCCTTTTACGTGTTCAGCAAATATTCTATATAAGTTGTATACTTTAGATGTCTTAGAGTAAATGTATATGCCACATGAATCAGAAGAAAAGTGATATGAATCTAGAAGGTGCCAGATTTGGAGATAACATAAATTTAGAAGTTGATAAATTTGAAGATAACACAAATTTAGAAGTTACCAAATTCGAACCTACCATATTTGGACTTGACATTATTGAACATGATGATAAAGAAGAGACTTCATATGGTGATCAAAATGTTGTTGCTGAAGATGGTCAAGAACCTCTGTGATTGAGTATTGGTCTAATAACAAGATTGCAGACGAAACAAATTCAGACTGTCATGGATAATCATCTTCAAACTAGATTGAATACTCTAGATCAAACTAAACTCCATATTTCCAAATTGGGCTGCATGAAGAGTCTCCACATGAAGATGCTCAAAAAACCCATGATTGAATTATTTAATTAGAAATTTAGAATTAATTAGGATCAAATATTCTACTTAGAGTCTTGATAGAAATTGGGTTGTTATTTTAGGAAATAAGTGTCATTTACTTGTAAGTAAGTTAGGATTTTACTCCTGATCAAAGAGAGTCTTTTTAAACCTATAAATAATGCTTGTTTATATTATTTGAGAAAAAAATTGAATCTATTAAAAATTTTGGCTTAATTGCTTGTGCTATGAGGGAAGTCCTACAACTTGTTCTTCATGAACTTTCGTTGTTAATTACAAGGTAAACTTGTGATTAAATCTATTGATTTATAATATCGATTGCTTGATCCATTGGTAATCTTGAGATTGATATTCCGCTATCTGATCTCGCTTTTGATCTTGTTTCTTTTGATTATCATATATTGTGGTCACTCAAGGCATTGTTCTTGAGTATCGTATCAGTTTGTATCGGAGTCGCGTTTCGATACGAGTTCTAGTTATCTATTTTTTCTATTATGTTTGTCTTCAACATATTCCAAAAAAATTTATATTCATTTGCCACCATCTGCATCTAGATCTTTTTTTTTCTTCTAGTACTTTAGTTGTGATCTAAAAAAGAAAGAGAAAAAACACTTCTCGAAAAGATCAGAAAAAATCAATTTGTTATTTTTGTAGTTTTTGAAAAAAAAATATCTGAAAAAAATAGAAAAAAAGGTGGAAATAAAAGAAAAATTCAGAGAAAAAAGTTTTGTCCCCTGCAGTGCCTTCAAAAAAAAAGAAAAAGAAAAGGGGAGAAAAAAATTGATTGAAACTGATTTTGTTGATAGAAACTCCAAAAAGAAAAAAATTGAAACATATTGATCTTTCCTGAAATTTGTTAGCCTTGAATTTTATTGCTGTGAAATCTAATCTTTTTTGTTTCCTTTTCTATTTGGAAATCCTTTCTAAAATCTATTCCACATTCAACTTCGAATTCACTTTTGATCTTGCAATCATATTCATAAATTGATTTGATTTAGTTACTTCTTATCTTCTTTTGACTTGTGTTAGTTCTCTTAGAACTTGTTGGAGGGTTCAATAGGTGAGAGCATTAGAGGGAAAAAGCCAACTTGACTTGAGATGAAGTAAGAGTGTTGCCACATGAGGTGGTGAGGAAGTTTTAGTAACATATGCATGCTTCACGATAGGTCATAGAGACAACATGATATATAATCAAAATAAGAATGTCACATATTCAAATTTGTATGATTAAATTTCAAGAGAGGATAATATTCTTCGACGATCACATAGATGATATGAACAATATGGAAAAAATGAAAAACTTTTGCAGTAGTTACCACCAAAAGAGTAACAAAGATAGAGTCTCAAGATTGATGGCTTCACACTTAGATATTGAAGCAAAATTGGATAAAGTGGAAGATGAGCTTACTAAAATCATTTTCCAAGTTAAGAGTTGTCTAACTAATCATGATGATAATGATTTTGAGGAAAAAGTTAGACTAGTAAAAGAAGAAGCAAGTGATACTACAAAAGATGAGAGAGTAAGTTCTTCCATGATAATAGAAAAAATTTCTGAATATGATGAAAATGTGAGTCAAATATTGAGTGATAATGGTGATACAGAGAAGCAATATGAGTGCTTTGAGGTCAATAAAAGTGAGATTGAGAGCCTCAAAAGTTCTGAGAGCTCAGAAAGGCCACCTTCTAAGAGCATTGGTGAAAAACTTTTTAAGTGTTGAGTGCTATGAGAGTTGTGAGGATAAGAGAGGATTAAATCTCGAGTGTTCAGAAAGGCCACCTTTGAAGAGTGTTGAGAAAAAAAAGAGAGCTTAAAGGTTTTTATACTAACACTAATTTGCTCTTGTCTTTGGTTATTGACCCCCCTTTGCAGGTGTTAAAGAATGTTGAGCGAGATGAAACACTATTGCATACTACGAGCAGACATTTGAATTCATTTTTTTTCAAAAGCTCCTTTACAAGAGTTGAGGAGTTCTTTGATCGAAAAGTTGTTCATCTTTACTATTTTTAAATTGGTTGTTTCTTCTATTATTCATGTTAATCATGGTGTATTTGATTGGTTAATCCTAATTTTTGGATTTGAGAATTGTATGAGGTCAATTTGCATGGATTTTCATCCCTATACTACTAAGAAAACTTTGACATTCGATGGATTTAATGTTCTGACTTGTCAATTGAGTGCTTATGGAGCTATTTTGAGATTTATGTCATCTTAATATTTCAAATGTCGATTTCCAACCCCTGACATAATTGACTTTTCTGGTTGTGGAAAAGCTTGTTTGATAATTCGAGTCTTATGTTAATTACATTTGATAGTTATCAGTTTGGTCATTTTGGAAGATTAATTTTATATGATTCTGGATTTTACAAGATGCCTATTAGTTCTTTGTCATTGGACAGATTCATGTTCATTATTTTCATTGAGTTTATCATACTTGGCTTTTATGAAAAGTTTACCTTTATGTCCATTGGAGATTTCTTGATTTATAGTAATTATTTGCGTGATTCTTTTGATTATATGACATATGTTTTATCTTAGGAAAATTCAGTTGCATATTCTAAGGAAGAATTCTCATTGGATCAAATCAATTTTCTTAGTTTAAACGCATTTGATTACATTTATTTGGGATCTTTGTTTCTAAGGAGTACACTGCATAATTTGTTTGCAAGGATCGTAATACGTGGAAGGTCTCCAAAATTTAGAGATTTATTTTTAATTGGGACTATCATGGACACAAAATCTTTCACCCTGGAGAGGTTGAGCTTTCCTTCATTATTTTGTGTTCAAGTTTCAATTGCAGGAATCAAGAAGTATCAATTCGGATAGTGCATATTCGAGGACGAATCCTTTTGAAGATGAGGAGAATGATATGAATCTGGAAGCTATCAAATTTGAATATAACACAAATTTAGAAGTTACCAAATTCGAATTTGCCATATTTTGACCTGACATTATGGAACATGATGACAAAAAAGAGACTTCATATGATGATCAAGATATTGTTGCTGAAGATGGTCAAGAACCTTTGCGATTGAGTACTGATCCAATAACAAAATTGTAGGCGAAATAAATTCATATTACCATAGAGAATCATCTTCAAACTAAATTGAAGACTCTAAATCAAACTCAACTCCATATTTTTAAATTGGGCTGCATGAAGAGGCACAAACAACCCATGACTAAATTATTTAATTCAGAAATTTGAAATTAATTATGACCAAATATTTTGTTTAGAGTCCTCATAGAAATTGGATTATTATTTTAGAAAATATATATCTTTTACTTATAGGCTAAGTTAGGGTTTTACTCCTGGTCAAAGAGAATCTTTTGGAACCTATAAATAATGCTTGTTTATATTATTTGAGAATAATTTTGAATCTATTAAAAATTATGGCTTAATTGTTTGTGCGGTGAGGGAACTCCTGCAACTTGTTCTTCGTAAACTTTCTCTATTAATTACAAGGTAAACATGTGATTAAATTCATTGATTTATAACATCGATTGTTTGATTCATTGATAATCTTGAGGTTGATATTTCGTTGTTTGATTCGCTTTTGATCTCGTTTCTCTTGATTATTATAAATTATTTCGATCATTCAAGACATTGTTCTTGAGTATGTACCAAAAGGTACAAGGAGGTTTCTTTATTTAGGATATAAAAGAGTTTGATATTACTTGCATGAATGGTCCATTACGTGTCATAACTTTTTCTTAGTGATTGTAAAGAACAGCAGCTTGGACTTGAGGGCTTTAGTTGACAAATTGCAAAGCTTTTTGCTTCAAATAATTTCCTTTCCAGTTTTCTTCAGAGCAATTTACATGAAATATCTTTCAACTTTCTCTCAGTCCCGTTTGGCAGTTGACTATAATTTCTAACAAATTAGTCCCATGGCTTATAATTTCTTCATCAATCGAGCATGCCACGGAAAAGGGAATTCTGAAGTATGATAGACAAGAAAGAGTGGGAATCTTCTTTTCATGAATCGACTTTTTGTCACGGAAAAGGGAATTCCAAAAATTTATTTTCTCACCTTCGTATGAACTATGAATAAAGGTGAAAGAACGAGATCAATGCCCCAAGGCCCGAGAATGATAACCTTACGAGGTTGGGAGTAATAGAAGTGAATGTTCTTATCTTCGCTTGCTCTACTAATATGCCGATTCGATCCCCGTCTTGTTATTAGGTGCCCAGACTTGAGACATAATATGAACCTCATACAAGATTCACATTTCCGGCTTGTTCAAGAACTTGAAAGTTGAAACTTGCAACAAAAAAAAAATCAGAATCAGATTTTTAACTCTAGCTGTTACAGTACATAACTACATATCTAAAGCCATTAGATAAGAAACTTGAGAACAAGCATGAAATCCAGGATGCCTCGAAGCTAAAATCTCATCAACTCATAGAATCAGAATAACATTCTGCTCCTTTATCAATCATACCATCTAAAACAGACAGGAATGACGTAAGAAATAGCTGACGATAAAATAGAAAATCTGAGGCGTGGAACTAGTTTTCTCCAATATGCTCAAAATGAGCATTTACTGCTCAGCCGAGAACTAGAATATTTTGTTTTTCCTAAATCAAAGGATGCTATTATAGAAATTTATTTGGCACTTGCCAGCTCTGCGCGGATGACCTTAGCTGCAGAGACCATGTTGGTAAGAGCAGGCTTAACCTCGGCATACTTGCGGGTCTTGAGTCCGCAATCAGGGTTAACCCACAAGATGTTAGTCTCAAGAACAGCAAGCATTTTGTTGACACGGTCTGCAATCTCTTCTGTTGATGGGATCCTGGGAGAGTGGATATCGTACACACCTGGGCCAATGCCAGCACCATATTTCACACCCTCACGGAACACGGAGAGGAGCTTCTCATCAGATCGAGAGTTCTCAATTGTGATCACATCAGCATCCATGTCAATGATCGATTGGATGATATCATTGAAGTTGGAATAGCACATGTGTGTGTGGATCTGTAGGAAAGACTCATTAGGATGATGAAATGATCACACAAAAAAAAAACATTCTCTCACGATTGGATCTGATACGATACTGAAACATGATGGGGGAAGAAAAGAAGGGACCTGAGTGGTATCTTGAACGCCACAGTTGGTGATTCTGAAGGAGTGAACAGCCCAATCAAGATAGAAAGCATGTTCAGACTTGCGAAGAGGAAGACCTTCACGGAGAGCTGCTTCATCAATTTGAATAACCTAAAATAAACCAAAAAAGTCTTTGTTTAAAGAATATCACAGAGAATGCTCAATCTATTAAGCTCCTCGCAGGTTAACAGGAACCTAACCTGAATCCCGGCAGCTTCCAGATCTTCAACCTCTTGCTTAATGGACAGGGCAATCTGGTAGCAGGTCTCAAACCTGATGACAAGCATGAAACATAATTTATTATAATTATAAAGACATACTTCACCGAAACACAAAAATATAAAGACACAAAGATAAATAAAAGTTTCCAAGCCTCTGTATACTCGGCCATTTCAGCTCACCTTGGTTGATCATTCCGTACAAAAGACCAGTTAAGAATTGTCACTGGACCTGTCAACATTCCCTTCATTGGGCGGGAAGTCATACTCTGAGCCAGTTTGGACCAGAATACAGTCATGGCCTTCGAACGGCTTACATCACCATAGATGATTGGGGGCTTAACACATCGTGACCCATAAGACTGCACCCAACCATTAGCTGTGAAAGCAAAACCTGATAATTGCTCACCAAAGTATTCAACCATGTCGTTCCTCTGCATATGCACAGGAAAAAAGAGAAACAGAAATTATGCTTAGCAACAATACAAGATATATTAGCTAGAGAAAGTAAACACATTTTTTTATGAAATGCATATTAGTCATAAACTTACTTCAGGCTCTCCATGGACCAAGACATCAATATCAAGTTCTTCTTGGATCTTGACAACCTTTCTGATTTCTTCTTCGATGGCCTTCACATACTCCTCCTCGGAGATCCTGAAAGAATATTTATGATTTAAGAGAATTATGATAACTGATAAATCGTTGTTGGACGACACTAAGAATAGTGGATCGTTCTTAAAGTGCACACTGACTTGTTAGCCTTGTATTCACGTCTGACTCTTCGTAGATCCATTGTCTGGGGGAACGATCCAATTGTGGTTGTAGGAAGAATGGGGAGATTCAGCTTCTTCTGTTGTGCATCTAATCTAGAACTAACTGGGGTAGCTCGGCGATGATCAGAGCCCTTCAAAGCAGCAGCCTGTAACATCATGCCATGAACTGGTAAAACCAAGAGTCATAATAGAAAATTTGAAATAAACTACCATACTATTATATACTTACAGCCTTCTGAACTTCTTCGTTGGTCACCCTAGGAGATGATTTCCTTGAAGCTTGAGCAGCAGAATTTGCTGAGAAGAAAGCCTGTATAAATTAATAACCGGATGTCAGAATCACATAACTGCCTCGGGATTTGCTTTAGTATAACTGAAAAATATAAATTAATAGACAAATTGACGAAATGGAGATTATCAAATTCATAAATGAACTAATTCCAATTTTTGGGAGAAGAATACAAGATACTCTCATATTTACCTCATCCTTTTCGCCAGACAGTGCCTTGGCCAAGGCATTCACTTCAAGCACCTTTTGTGCGGCAAATGCCAGCCACGACTTAATTTCATTGTCCAACTTGGTTTCATTTACAAGATCAACAGCAGTATGCATGAGCGAGCACGAAGTTGAGACAACAAGCTTGTCTAGAAAAAAGAATGAGACAAATGATAAGAGAATGGTCAAGAAAAAAGAGTAACTGAGAATAAAATACCTTTCCCCACAACTGTCTCGAGGGCCTGGAGAGTGTTGAGAGAAGCTGCAAGATCATTGGCCCAAATGTTCCTTCCATCTACAACTCCAGCAAAAAGATATTTACCAGAAGGGAAACCAGTTTTAACCAAGTCAAGTGTTTTAGTTCCACGGACAAGATCAAAACCAATTCCAGAGACACTCTTCAAACCAGTAACAGTCCTGTGACAAACAAAGAGAATAGTTGAATTATTGATATATCAATATATTAAGCGTATGACTATGATAAGAACAACTTATTTATATGCTGAGTGGCATGACAATATGATAGAACAACATAAAGAACAACTTACTTGTATGCCTCAGCGGGAACATCAGCAAAATAAGTCTCAACAATCACGTTCAAGGAAGAAAGGGATGATTCCAGTTCTGTGTACGCCTTTGTAAATGCTTCCAGCTGGTGAGCTTCAAGATCCAATATCAACGTAGGCTCATCAAACTGGATCCATGATGCACCAGCTGCCTTCAGTTCATCAATAACTTCCCTGAGTAGAACAAAAAAATAGATCAGATGATGAAAGACAAAGAGGTACAAAAACCTATAAAAGCCCAAGGATTCTTACTTATAAACAGGCAGAACACTTCCGAGAAGCGAAAGAGGAGAAAATGATTTCTCTACACCTTTGGCAGGTTTTGAGAGTAACAAGTATGTCACTGGTCCAACAAGCACAGGAACTGTTTCAATTCCAAGCTGCACAATGAAAAAATACAGCAGGTCAAACAAAATCATAGGAAACATTATGAAAATAATCAGGGAACTGCAAAGATAATCTGAAGGCCCAACGTCGCAGCTTGTTTCTTTGTGAAGGCAGGATCTTGCATTATGATATTGAAATCGTTTGTCCAACACTGGTAACTTTTAATTCAACGCCTCATGGATGATATGCTCAAAGAAAATAAATCATTTTTCAGTTGGAACAGAATAAATGCCTGAGCCTTCAGACCATTCAAATCTACCAGATTGAACCAATAAGGTTAGACTATAAAGTGCCATTTTGTTGCTTAATGTTTTAGAATTACATAATGGACAACTCGAGTATCTTTATGACAAGTGACAACTCTGAACAATACGATGAATACATGACAAAGAGAGAGAGAGAGAGAGAGAGAGAGAGAGAGAGAGACAACTAATGTAGTAAGATAAGGGTTCTTTTTATAAAAGGAAAAATGAATACTAGGATAAGCAAGTATTATAATTGAGTGAAAATAACTATACTGTCATAAGACATACCGCTTTCGCTTCCTTGTATTCAGATACAGCCTTGTGGGATGAATATGTAAACTTGGTGTTTGGGCCCAATTCAGGGACAATAAAATGGCTGAGTTAGCAAAATTATAAACATTTTAGCACAAATATCAAATGGTAGCATTAGAAAATTAAAGCTTGAGAAGTGTTAGATGGCTTACTAGTTGGTATCAAACCACTTGGTCATCTCCATAGCAGGAACTGAGGCATTTCCTCGAGCCATGGAGAAGTAGATATCAAATCCAATCTCTCCACCACTGTAGGCATATCTCTCTGGAACAGCGCCAAGCATCGCTGTGGTATCCAGCACTTGATCATAGTATGAGAAGGTGTTGCTAGGAATGTACTTGATCCCAGCAGTAGCCATTTGCTTCCAAATTGAAGTCCTGAGGTCAGTGGCAACCTTCTGCAACTCTTCAGCGCTGCTCTTCCCATCCCAGAAGGATTCCAATGCAAATTTGAGCTCTCTCTTAGGACCCATGCGAGGGTACCCAACAATGTGAGACGCCATCTTTCTGCACATGCATAGAAAACAAAGCACTGTTCATTGAAAGCAAATAAAAAACAAGTCTTCATTAGCAAGCCAATTTTGCTATTGTGGCATGAAAATATAAAGAGCAAGGAACAAAATGCCTAATTTGCAGTGTCGGCTCAAGGGTGAAGCCACACAAGCAAAGGCTTTAGGCCCCCCACAAATTTAAGTCCCCTTAATTTTTTAGTAATATTAACAAGATTAAATCACAATTTAAGATAAGTGTGTAGGCTATTTTTTAAAATTATTTTTTTCTCATATATTTCGTTACTTATGCATCTAAATAGTATTGAATTCAAATTAACTAAAAAATCTTTCTTCTTTTAATTTACTGATTCTTCCCTTTTATTTTTTTAAACAATAATAAATGTTCTGACTAATTTTGCTCATAATTAATACAAAATTTCAACTAAATTTTCACATAATTTATTTAAATCTCGTTCTTTAGCATTGAAGAATCACACACACCATATTTATTTATTATTTATTGACTTTAAAAAAATCCATATTAGCTATTACAGTCTTACTATTAATTATCTCATATCTCTAACGTCTTTCGGCATACATTCTATTACCATTTACCACAAACATATTTTATTAATATAATTTGCTTTAGGCTTTCAAAGTCTTGAGGCCATGCTCATTTGCATTTTACATTTCAGGAAAAGACGCTTATAAGAGTTCTAATTTTGGAAAATATTTATTATGTGTCAATGTTTGTTGACCTTATGATAAACTATGAGTCTATAACTAGATTTCCAGCAGATCCAAAATTTGTGTTCAACTCCTAAATGGTGATAAGGTGGTTGGTATACATGACTTCATAAAAAAATTGAAAAATCTAAAGACTAACAATATAAAGGCACAGCTTGCCCCCATTCACCCCCATCATGCATGGTTATATTATTCTATTAGGACTTTTTCATAAAACCTTTTATGGGAGTGTAAAGAGACTGTTGTCTAGCTACGTGCCAAAGCATGTGGAAAGGGTCACGGACTGCCAAGCAATATTTTTTAATTAAAAAAAGGAAAAGGGATTGGCTAATAACAATTTATTAATATGATTTTCAACTAGAAACAAGTACAAGCACTACGGAAGGACAAATAAACAAAAAAAACGGACATTTGTTAAGAACAATTATTGAGAAGAAACAACTGTTACATGTTATTTTAAGGAGCCAGGACGCAAGGAGCAGATAGCCTGACAGCATGATTTATATATGATTAATGCATGGATCAAATGTAACAAATTAGCAAG
Organism: Pontederia paniculata; assembly: GCA_001647135.1. Taxonomy (NCBI): domain Eukaryota; kingdom Viridiplantae; phylum Streptophyta; class Magnoliopsida; order Commelinales; family Pontederiaceae; genus Pontederia; species Pontederia paniculata. Next base: position 6,794 of record LTAE01005093.1, on the reverse strand, counting down.
TGGGTACACATTTATTAGTCTTTAAAATATATATACACTTATCGACATATAATTATGTCATCCGTTTTCAATCATGAACTAGATTCAGAAGTTATCTTCTGAGTTGCCATAATGCTGCAAAAAATTGCTATTAGACATAAAGACCTAAAGATCACTGCATTTGATAGATATGCAATCCAGTAAACCAAAACGTAGATCTCAAGATGTTAGAAGTCTAAACCACGAGGAAACATCAGATCTAGACATCAGAGCACTTGAACCAACTAAAAGAAACACTGCCTTTCACACAATGGATACTAGATCCAATCGGCCTCGGCTATCACAACAACAGATCAAAGTCTCTACTCCTACGACCAATGTATTCAAAAATCAAAGTTCCAAAACTACTATCTTCATAAAGGCCAAAGATCGATACTTTAGCACGTACATTAACATATCCAGTTTGCATCAATCATCCATAACCAAATCTGAACAAAAACCACTTAACGTACACTAAATTTAAACTCGAAACAATGGAAGAACCAAACCATTCAGACCTGCTCCTAAAAGCCGATCAAAAAGATTGCAGAAACCGAACACTGAACCGGAGACGGCCCCGGATTTCTCTTTAAGATCCAGAAAACCAAAATCAAATTTTGCTTTCCGACCAACAAACAGACCGCCGAAACTATTACCGCCGCGATATCAGATCTAGTGAAGAAAACTCGCATTTTTATCCAATAATATACCAATGAGAACAGGAAGAGGACGTAGCAGGCTCTGAAACGAAGGAAACAAGTAGGTAGGAAAGGAGAAGAGCCGAAGGGAGAGAGGCGTGTTACCTGTGGAGGCGGAGGCGATTCCACTGAAGAGAGGAGCGGTAGAGAGCAGTGGGAGAGCGGAGAGACGAAGGAAGCGTGAGGAAGAGGAGTCGAGATCTGAGGAGCATTTATTATTTATAGATTGGAGCAAAGATACTGTGGAGTGGGGGCATTTGGAATAAATTACAAGAGTTATTAACTATCATTATTATTATTATGGGAATAAGAGCGTGGTGTAGTGGCTCCCCTCGACTTGAGCATCAAAAGGTCTCGAATTTAAATCTCATTGGTGGGACTTATGTACCCCTTTATTTTCAGTATTTTTTTTTTGTACCAGGTCATGAGCCTCTCTTTGTAACCGAAAAAAAAACTATCATTATTATTATATCCCATTTGAAATAAATTACAAGAGTTATTATTATTATTATTATTATTATTATTATTATTATTATTATTATTATTAAAAAGGTAGATCTGAATCGTTGTTATTTGGACGATTGTTTCCAAGAATTCTATAAGATGGAAAAGAACAAATTGAATGAAAACATGGTAATTAATAATTTCCAATTCGAGTGTTAAGTTTATTAGTCTGAGAAAATAAATGATTGTTAATTGTTTTGAGTTCGAGTTAGGGAAATAATTTGTGACAAGCCATACAAATCTTTTTCTTCTGCTTCTTCCGGAGGGCCTTTTTTTTACATTTTCGAGCTTGTGAAAATAAGTCGTCATAAGTGACTTCAAACTTTTTTACTGAAGTTCGAGAAAAGAAAAAAAAATCATGAACATGTATTTTCTTTTTCTAATTAATTACTAAGAAAACACAATAACTTAATATATTTTTTACAAAATTAAAAATATGCGCACTGTTTTCGCACAATGGAAATGGGCTTGTACACTTGTATAGAGCTCCGGTGAACTTGCACAAATGCGTAGAGTTTTGCCGACCTCAATGGAAGAAGATGACCAAAGCTCCAACGAAAACCAGTCGTCTTCTCCGACGAGATTGCACGGCGATGAGCCATGTTGTAAGACGTTGCACATCCATTTTTGCCTAAAATTTATGTATAACATGTAAGTCATTGAATGAAACATTTTTCATTCAATAATCCACATGTTATAAAAAGAAATTTGATATATATTGGGTTTTAAAAAAAGGAAATCATTCTACTTTTGATTTTGGACAAAGAAGTATGCAAATGTACGAATCAATTTGAACGTCAAATTAGTCAAACACAATAATAGAAAACAAACACGATAATAAATCGAGATTCTAATACGTGATCAGTATGCATAAATTTTAATGTCACATGGATTAAAAAATTTTTGGAATATTAGATTTGATGGTAACCGACGAAAACAAGAGCAATAAATTAATTTTATATGTTGTTCTCTCATCAAATAGTATCCTGAAAAAAGAAATTAATGTCTAGTATTGGTAACCTAATCCTCCTTGATCATAGCAATCATAATGATAAATCTTCATTTCAAATTATATATATATATATATAAACTTAAATTCATATGATTAAAATTTATTATATTAATTAAATTATTTAAGTAATCATTACAAAAATATCGATGGTTAGCAATAGAAAAAGACGTCGCAAAATCGCCACTAAGCTTCATTAATTCTTAGTTCCTACTTGTGTCAGTTATTAATTTATCTCTGAACTATCGCTGAAGTGACATTGCCTTTTTATTTAAAAAAATTCCTTTTCGTCATTAATAGGTCACTATCGCTAACATGTCATTAGTTCGCCGAAGAATCGTCAATGAGTATCAAAAGCAATCATCGATGAACCATTATTGTTAGGACTATATCGGGTTGGACAGTTTACTAAAACGGCTTGTGGTTCAACCCTAAATAGGTTATAAGTTTAAATCGAATTGGACCAGTGAACACGATCAAACTGATTCATATGAACCAATTAAAAATTTTAATTATATATGTTTTAACCCATGAGTCAACTACTTATTTACTACCCATTATTTTATACTCGTCTTTTAGTATTATCCATGTGGTTATTTGAGGTGTTTTTATTTGATATTCATTATCTTGATGCTATTCATGTGGGTTTATTTTTTCCTCATTTTTTCAATGTCGACCATATGGTTGTATTATTTAATATAATGAATAAATCTAATTCTAAATAATCTTTTAATTAAATACATGATTTTATTTAATGTAATGCATGAATTTATTATATTAAAAATAAAATATCATGACAATATTAAATTCTAAAATAATCATGTTTCTCGCAAAAAAATAAAATGAATAAAAATATCATCATAAACTAAACCTAACGATAAATAGTTTGAATTTAATTATATATATGTTGTCATGACTTTTAATTTAAAAAATATTAATATATGTTAATAAGTAATTTGATTTAATGTTTTTTTATTAATTATATTATTTTATTGATATCGGTCTGAGTCATTTGACCGAACAATTCGATCGATTCGATTGGTCGAACATGAACCAGTTACCTCTTCTTAGTCATTGTTCGGTCTAGTCTTGACAACCTTGGTCGCAACCTATCGAACTAATTTATTTTTTAATTAAAATATTTGGCTAAATTGATAAATTTAGTGAAAAAATTTATTGATTTATACATAAAACCTTAGATACAACAAATATATTATCATCCAATATTAACATATATTCTCATTCATGCACAACACAATAATATATGATGAATAAAAGTATTAATAGTCACATCACATGAAAGTATCATAACACAAATTTCAAAATATTACAACACAGTTTCTAATACAATAAAGTTTAATTGTCTAACACAAAGAGTTTAACCATCAAAAGGAGTGCGAGAAATAGATCGATCATAAATCAAATTCAGGACCTTCAACAATAGTGACATAACTCTATTATCCATGATCTCTCCCACAATGTCCCTTAACTTAGTCATAGTTGTAGGTATGGGCGTGACGGGTGAACTGCCGAAGGACCAATGACAAAAAAAAAACACTTACTTGCAAACTCAATCTACATAACCTACGAAATTGATCATCCTTAAGTTTTGAAACTTCTTTTCATATCTCCTCATCGATTTTGAGGTATTCGTCAGCATTCTCTTTGTACTTCTTCGTCATAAGCAAAATATATGACTCCTACAAATGAAAATAGTTAATTTCATATCAAAAACTTAGGAGAAATATTTGAAATGAGTGTTCCAAAAATATATAGTAATGTGTTTTGTTTGCTCTGAGATGAATTAGTTGGTCTTCTTGTTGATGTAAACTTCTTCGTATACAGTTTGAAAATCAACTTTGTTGTCACTCGTCAACTCCTACATCACGTTTCACATATTAGATAATTTACTTGAACTATTTTATGATAAGATTCATAATTATGATAATTTAAAAAAATACCATTTTTTGTTTATGCTATATAAACCCAATAGAGACTCTGCAATGACATGTCACATTCGGCTTACGTAATCTATTATTTTTTTTCGATTTCTGACTTCTCTTAATATTCTGGTGAAGTCCTGCATGCAAAACAATAAGTGTTGGAAATATATAAATATAATCCAAATATTGCTTACCAAATTTTGCAAAAAGAAGATCAATTTTTTTTCTAAATATGCATAGCAGACATGTCCTTTGCTTCAAGAATGTTGTCGTCGATGGCAAGCATTCCATCTTGATGGTAATTGAATATATAACACTCCTTTGAGGTGAGTAAAGCTATACTATTGAAGACCTTGCTTATTTCGACATCTAGAAGACTTTCCTTCCATTTATGCTTGGCTTAAAAAATAACTTGTTATTATTTTGTAAACTAATTTCAAACAAAAATAAAATAATTTTACCTTAAATGCATTGTACATATCATCCTGATAAGGCAACATGATGAGAACAACCTACGGAAAGCCTCGAAAGAACAAACTCATTGATGTCACGATAAATACATCTCGGGATGAAAGAAGACCCAAATTGATTAGTGCATATAATTTTATATTCATACATAAGAAAATATGCTTTTTCATAAATCATATATTATCAACTCATGGGTGTTCTTGTCATCTATCGTAACCCCGGTAGATGATATAAAGTTGTGAGGATTTCGTTGGGATGATGAAGATTCAACGTGAACATTTTTTGAAATAAATGTTAGCAATAACAAATATTAACAGAGAGCAATAATAAATGAATATTACATGTCTAAGAGTTGAGACCAATCACGAACTCATCCTCCCAAGTGGAGTGTCACGACTCGTGCTGCTCCCACAATCACGAGGAGCCTAACCTACGATATCATATAAAAATATTATTCATAACATGTAAAATCATATAAAAAATAATTGAAAATTTAATTATTAAGATTATTATAGTAATGAAAAATATAAGCATTTGTTAGGGAAATAACTTGTTGAAGAGCTTGAAAGTGCTTATATATTTCTTTGTCGGTCTTATCAATCTCATCATTAGTAGTGTCATTGTTATTTATAAATTGTTTAGCTTCAGCTTCAAGAGAATGATGTATTTCAGCAATATTAACTTCTCGTAGGACCATATTTGTCAAACAATATTGCTAGTTCTTCATTTTAGACTAAATTTATTATTCTCGTGGTTTGATTAACTTGATAGTAATCGGCATATGATATTCCATGAAATATAGTACCTTCATAATTCATCTTTTTTTCTCAAATAATAACTTGTTATTTATTTTGCACGCTGTCCACCATTCATCAATACTTTTGACGAGTACATAACTTTTCGCAATTAATAATCATCATCGTTTAACATAACTTCATGTATTCTCCCAATCATATGCGCTGAAAATTTAAAAATGGATAAACCATCTTTATTAATTTCTTTTCCACCATCGTCATTTCGTGGGACTTGGGTTCGCCTTATTTGAATTTCAGGTTCAAAGTATAATAATATGAAATTAAATTTTTTTTCATAAAAGTATGCTTTAGGTACAATGTGCACCTCTCAAATGGATACATTCATCGAAACTATATTGGGCATGCTACCTTTGCCTCATAGGTGAGGTGGATGACCAAATGCTTGATAATTATAATTGATTATTTCAAATGAGTCATATCATCTTTCTGTATGCTGCAGTTACACAATTTTTTAAAGAATATGCTGAATTCAGTGAGTGTAGCCATATATGTTTACGAAAAAATTCTTGACATGTGACTAAAATTAATCATTGCATAAATACGTGGCAATCATGTGTCTTCATCCAGAACATTTTACCATCTTCAAGAGACTACTGCAATGAGATATATTAGACGAGTATCCATCCAAAAATCTCAATTATTTTATTCACTCAAACAAGAGCTTACATTGTTCACTACTTAATGCATAAGTAGCTTTGTCTTTATGCACTTTTTCTATTTTGATGAACCAACTCAAGTTTTGAACGTTTCCATATAAGATTCAAATTCTCTCTAGAATTCATATTATCTTTGGTACGAGGGCACTCCCTCCTCGACTTCCCACGACACCCCCTCACATTGGTGAGGGGGACGTCGTGTGCCCTCCTCGCAGCGAAGGAGGTCACAGGTGTGAGGAGAGTCAGCACCCTCCTCACACTTGTGAGGGAGATGGCAAGTGAGGAAGGGTACCTACAGATGGCAAGGAATAGATGGCAGCGAGGGACGACAGACGACGACGAGCATAAGAACACAAAGGAAAGAAAACAAGAAAAGAAAAGAAGAGGAGGAATTTAGGGAACGAGAATTAGCAACAAGAGATTTCCATCGTTAATCCGCCCCTAGCTTGTAGCCAAGTTTACAATATTTTTTTAAAAAAATGAACAAATAATGATATCTTAAAAGTTGTCGATAAGATGTCATTGAGCCTGTCGTTAATGACGAGGATGTGTCGTTATCTTCGTCGATAATTCATCATCATCATCATCATCATCATCATCATTATTATTATTATTATTATTATTATTATTATTATTATTATTATTATTATTATTATTATTATTATTATTATTATTATTATTAT